>APFE030588736.1:0-14923 GCA_000404065.3 Pinus taeda
AAAACATTACAAAAGAAATTACTCTGTCTCCTTTGAAATTTTACACCACTGTGTGTAAATATTTCATTTACATTCACTGTTGTGTGAAAACAAAAATTACAGGGATTCACTGTTTTACCTTTTCACTGCTGTGTGAAACAATTCATGGTTTTACACAAACCTCCTCTGGTTTTCTTCTTTCACCTCTCGGCCTTCTCCACCTGCACTGCTGTGCATCCTGTGTTTTTCACTTGCTGAATAGTCAACTACAAAAAATGTGTTTTTACTTGTTCCGTAAAACCAAGCTTTTCGCCACACCCGTGAATAATAAAAAGTAATAATATTAAACTATATGTCTTTGCCCATGTCTTCATTTAACTCTAGCCCATACATGCCGTAAACAAACATTTAATAATCCACCTACGCGTTATGACAAAATTTTAATAAGGTATGGTCAACATTCAAATTGACTTTTAATCCATGCAATTTGATTTGATGCGGACCCGTATGCAGCTTCATGATGCACGTCAAACCGTTGATTTACCCTCCTCCAATCGAACGGCTCAGGTGAATATCGGAAGACCTTTTCTCACCGAACTTTACTCCACAGTGCAACTTTGGTAAATCAACGGTTGTAAATGCTGGAGCACATCGGACGAATATCAGAAGGCCCCTTTTGGTGGACATTTACCTTCCGATAAATGTCAGAGGCTGATGTCACGCCTCATCCACGCGTCAGCTCCAAATTTTATGGGAGCCCCTAAGTATGGAAACTACCTTTAACAAAAAACGGTGCGATATGGTTTCCGGTGGTTTATGGTATTGCAATAGTGGTTTCGGGGGTTGGACGGCAGCGTTGAAATTATATTTTCAACATCTTCGGTCTGGTTTTTGTTTGTGCTTTCATCTAAGTTAATTTGGTTTTTGTTTGTGCTTTCTTATAATCTAAGTTAATTTACCTACAGGCTACAATGTATGGGTCATCTACTCGGTCGGTATAAATGCCCCTGCCCGTATCCTGTTCTTCCACGCTTCTTCCTTGACCTGTTTTCGTTACCTGCAATGCGGGGCTTTTGTTTCCATAGAAGGATTCTATGTTACTGTTAATTTTTCAAATTCTTTGGAAGCTCTTGTCTTCTAAATATCTATGTTATACTAGTGTGCATAGACTTGAATTCTGTTATCATTTGTCAAACTCTCAAACTCTCTCTGCTTTACATCTATATTATTATTCCGATGTGCCTAGAATTGAATTCTGTTATCAGAGGATTTATCAAAAGTCTGATAAGGATAGTAACTAAGAGCAAATAACACTTTTTTGTTATTGAATGGTGGCTGCGACGCTGACCCGTGCTCTGAGCTCTGCAGAGCGTGTTTAAGACATGCTCTCTGAGCACCAGAATGAAATACTTTCTCTGCTTTCCGGGTAATTGCCCTTTTACTTCCCTGGTGGATTATGTTATCAAAATGTCTGAGATATTTACAAGTGTCTGCATTTTCCTGCATTAATTTAACTTTGTACACTGTAGCCCGTGTATTAAGAGTTGGAGCCCTAAAAAGGTTGCTAAGGGGTGTAGGTGTATGGGTATTCCTCATGTTGCACAAGTTTCTGGTAAGCAGGTTGAGTATCCGGTACCCTTAGAAGTAGGGTGGAAAAGTTAGAAGTAGGGTGGAAAAGTCAAATTGGGAGTGTCACTAATATAATATATTAAAAGTAAAAATATAATACTTAATTTATTTTTATTTAAAATTGCCAATCAAATTTCATTTTGCAAAAAAATATGTAAAACAAAAAAAATTAAAATATTAATTTATTAACAATTTCTCAATCAAATTCTTTCCTAATAAAAAACATGCAGAATTTCCAAACCAGAAAAAAAGTTGTTATTAGGTGATTTCATGCAGCACTGATTCAACTCTTCACCCTTTATGTAACTTCACCAATATTATATATATTACATCTATTTATAATAGAGATAAGAAAACATAAAATATATATTACTAGCATTTGCACCAGATGTTGCAAAGGAAACGCCGTAAGTCGGTAGTGCATTTGGAAGAAGAGCATAGATGAAAAAAGATGTGATATGTAAGTTATGTGAACAAGATGACATGCAAACACTTGAAGTGATGCGGAAGTTTGAGATGAAACTTTCTGCGGTTAGGGAAACTCTGACGCCCATCATTGAGAATAATCTTGATCGTGGTCAACTTAATTGCTAACCTAGGCTTATCTTCCATCACGAACCTTTTTGTCCAACCTTGAGCCACCCTATGACCTCTAGTCATTACTAGTTGGTTTCTATCATTTTGCTTCTATACTCTTCTTTGTATTCCTCCGCCTGGTTATGACAGAGTTTTTTCAGGTTGCTCTGTGCCATTGTGTTCCACCTCCATAAGATTGCACTGTCCTTGTAGCTGACACCTTGGTTGGCAAGAATGTCTGCCAATTTTTTGGCCTTTCTTCTCACATGTATAAATCTAAGAGTACGAAGTTCCTGTAGATGTACTTGAATTCTCTGAAGAACCCCAGTTAACCTTCAGTGTTTTGTGACCTTTTCCGTCCCTGTTCCATTATTGATTCTCCTAGCTGCGTTTATGACTAACTCTGAATCCGCCTCTATTATGACATTTTGGCAATTGTTCTGTATCAAAAATTCTAAGCATTGTTCCAAAGCCATTAGTTCTGCCATGTTGTTAGTGGCTTTTCCTAAGTGTCCATGGAAGAGGGTGATTATGCTACCTGTTTCATCCCTTAGAGCTCCCCCGAAGCCAGCCTCCCCTGGGTTGCCTTTGGAAGCTCCATCAATGTTGTACTTTAAAAAACCTTCAGGGGGAGGATGCCAGAATTCCTCCACCTCATCTCTCATGCTTGCTTTCTTGTCTAGACCTTGAGGAATAAGCCCCTGCATGTCTAACATTTGTAGGATTCTTAACTCTTCTACTGAGGGAGGATTTTTGGGGAGATTCCTAACAGTGGTACCAACTGTCTTCTTAATTTGTTTTACAATCAGCTTCACCAGGCTAAGAGAGGCAGTCTACCTCTTTGAATATTCTTTTGTTCCCTTCTTTCCACACATTCCATATAATGAAACGTCACAAGAGATCCCAAGCTGAATTGAGAACTTCATTATCAGAAAAATTATTCCTCCAATTGTTTAGAGTGTTACCAATACTTTCTTTTTCTCTATCATACTGTTTGAAGATGTTGGTAAAGAAATCCCATATCCTGTCTATGAAAATACAGCTGTTGAGAAGATGCTCAATGGTCTCCTCTTGGGTCTCACAGAGATAACATCTGGAGGGTCCCAGCATGCCCCTTTTTTTAAGGTTGTCCTAGGTTAAAATTTTCCTGTGGTGAACTAACCACATGAAGAGTTTGATTTTCATCCAGCCTTTGTGCCTCCAAAGCTTCTGCCAAGTTTTATTTGGAGCTTGCGGTTCCAGATCAAGGAGAAGACCTTTAGCTTCCTTGATATTAAAGTTGCCCTCTTTTTTGTTACCCCATCTCAGTTGATCCTGCCCTTTCGTTACTAGAATTATGCTCTGATCCAGCATTCTCTTAAGGGACTCAGCTTTACTGTTGAGGGTCTTATCCTCTCTGCTCTCTATTTTTTTCCAAATTCTCCACTTTCCTGCTTTATGTGGATTCTCCCAAAAGTATTTCACCTTAACTAATCCTTGATTGTCAGTCTCTTGCTTTAGGCCTAAAAAATCTTCCCTTAGTAGATTAGGTTCTTGTTGCCATTTGTCCTCCTAGAAAAGTGCCAAATCTCCCTCTCTGATTTTCCAGAAACTATTCTTTTGTACCACTTCTCTATTCTCCCATGCCTTGTTCCATATGGGGGAGCCTTTCACTGTTCCTGTCATATGTATGATTTCAGACGCTGGCCAGGCATTGGCATATTTTTCCTTCCAGATGCTTTCCCATTGAGCTTTAGGATCCTTAACCCACATTCACCAAAGTTTTTCTCCTAGAGCGTTGCTGAGAATCTCTAGATTGTCCAAACCTAGGCCTCCTCAGTTCTTTGGTTTGCATATCTTTTCCCATGAGACTAAAGCCCATTTTTTCCTTGTTTCCTCTTTGCCCCAAAGAAAATCTTGTTGAATATTCTGAAATTGCTGTAAGACTCCTATTGGAGCTTGGAGGGTTGATAGCATAAAGATTGGGATAGCTTGGAGAACTACTTTAGTAAGAACCAGTCTACTAGCTAAATTTAGAGATCTGTTTGTCCATTTCCTAACCTTGTCTTGCATTTTAGTTGCTAAAGGATCCCATATACTCTTGTGTCGAGGTTTAGTTGTAAGAGGGACTCCCAAATACTTAGAGGGAAGGGATTCTCTTTGAAAGCCTAAAATTCTGGAGACATTTCTCTAGATGACAATATGAGTGTTAAAGAAAAAGACTTTTGATTTGGTAAGGTTTACTTCCATACCTGTAGCCTTCGCGAAGTCATTCAAATTTTTTTTGTAAGCTAGTGCTTCTTTAACTGTGGGAATTCCCTATAACATGGTATCATCTACAAACTGTTGATGAGTCAGAACTTGCCCATTCTCCGAAGGTTGGAGTCCTTGAATTCTTCCTATTGCTCTTGCATGCTTGATGGATCGCCGCAGCCCTTCCATCATGAGGATAAAGAGAAAAGGAGATAGCGGATCTCCCTGTCTAAGACCCCTGGAAGGGAGAAAAAGTTCAAAAGGAGAGCAATTCACTAAAATTGAAAATCTGGAAGAAGTCACCAGGGCCATGACCCATCTAACCCAATTATGATCAAAACCAAACGCTATGAGAAATTTTTTGATGTATATCCAATTCACTTTGTCATATGCTTTGGCTATGTCCAGTTGCATGATCATGCCCGCCCTCTTGTTCCATGTTAACAAGTGAACCACCTCGTGAGCTTGAATTATGTTGTCCAGAATTTTTCTTCCTTCTACATACCATGTTTTTTCCCAGGAGATGAGCATGGGTAGCAGGGGTTTCAGTTTGTCAACCACAACTTTGGAAATTATCTTGTAGACAACATTGTATAAAGCAATGGGCCTATATTTCTCTGGTGTTTGAGTATTATCCTGTTTTGGAATAAGGGCAATAAAGGAGGTATTGAGAAATTTCAAAATGGTCTTGTTCCGCCTGGAGGCTTCCACAATCTCCACAATATCCCTTTTAACGATATTCCAACAGGCTTTGAAGAAATCCACATTAAATCCATCCGGACCTGGTGCCTTGCCATTTTGCATTTCCTTGAGGACCTCACTGATCTCCTTTTCAGTTACAAGTCAGTTGAGATTACCATTGTCCTCTCTAGATACCAGTTTAGGTATGTGTTCAATTAAGTTCTTAATGAAAGGTTCTCTTTCTGAAAAGTTTTCCTTGGTAATGTCCCGAAAATGCTTTACTAACACTGCATCCATCTCCTCATGGGATTGATAATTTTGGCCATTTTCATCCTTGATCGAAGAGATTCTATTGTGAGTTCTGTTCGCAATGGTAGATCTGTGAAAAAAATTGGTATTATGTTCTCCTTCTTTCAGCCATAGAACCCTATATTTTTGTTTCAAAAAATTTCTTCTTGTTTGCATAGCATTTCCCATTCTTGTTGATATTTCTTTGTTTGATCATTATTGTCTTTATCAAAGCCATTCCTCATTTTTGTCTTTATCAAAGTCATTCCTGATCAAAGCTTGATTGAGCTCTAGGATTTTGTTTTCTACAGTTTTTTTACTTGTGAAAATATTGCCAAATTCCTTTTGGTTCCATTCCTTTAGCTTCTGCTTGATGTGCTTTAATCTTTTATGTAGCAGGAACATAGATGATCCCTGAATTTGCAGGTCTTCAACCCACCATTTTTCAATGTTGTTGTTGAAATTCGGGTGTGACAGCCATATATTTTCAAATCTGAACGGTTTGTTTCTTGGGATGCCAATGCCCTTGATCTCCATTTGAATCGGCTAGTGATTTGAGCCTCCAAAAGGAAGAATATCTGCTATTATTTCCTTGTCTAGAAGCATGAGCTCTTCAGAGATCATGAATCTATATAGCTTGGAAGCTACCTGGGAATCCCCTCCTCTTTTGTTGTTCCATATGCAAAGGCCATTGTTTGTCTCCATGTCCACCAGCTTCATGTTTTCTGAAAAACATTGGAAAGCTGAGGAATCTTTGTTTAGTGCTCTTGTACCCCCTTTCTTCTACGAGAGAGATCTAATCATGTTGAAATCTCCTCCTATAACCCACGGTAGCCCTGCAAATCTGTTTCGAAGGTCCACTAAGGAATCAATAAACCTGATTTTGTCATCTAACCTTTGAGGGCCATAAACATTCATTACAAGATAAGTGTCCCTATCACATACATGTTGAATAACAACTGATAAATAATTCCTTGATGCCTCTGCATCAATAATACCTATTTTTTTGGGGATTCCAGAGGATAAGGATACCCCCTGCTGTATTTTCTGCTTTGACCTCTATAAGCTCATATCTGCTGAGCCATTTACTATGAATTTGTCTTATCTTTTGAACAGAGCATTTCATTTCTTGGAAAAAAATAATATCCGGAGCTACCTGCTTCATTCTATTATTTAGTATTCTCTGCTTTCTTTTGCTTCCTAGACCTCTGATGTTCCAAGTTGTAAACTTCATAATTACAAATTGGTAATGGAGTAACTGGTTAGATCTTTCATCATACCTGAGTCTATCATGAGCTTTCCACATTCCATTAATAGCTCGTTCTGCTTTTTTCTGCCCCTTTTTTCCCCAGGTTTCTTGGAGCTAATCCTAGAGTTGATTTTACTACTTTCATTCCATGGTTGCCCTGTCTTTCCATGCTGTTATCTTCACCCAAGCCCTTTGCCCGAGTTTTTCATAAGAATAACTGCTTTATTCAATTGCATTCTTCTTGTGGTAGAGATTCTACCCCACCCGTTGTTCCCTTAGTTAAGAACCCTTCTAGATCTAGGTTTTCTCTGTCAAGAATCTCTTGCAACTCATTGTCTTGCATTTCCATCTCGCTCTGAGTCATTTCCTGATCCATATCCATCTCTAATTCACTCATCATGATCCCTTTCTTCTTTTCCTTTACCTATTCTAGATCATGTTCTTCTTCCTTGTCCTGCTTATCATATCCATCCTTCATTACTTGATTATCAACTGTTGTATCTTCCTCCTCTTCAAGAACTTGGAACTGATTCGGCCTCACTTTTTGGTCTACGCTTTGGTGTTGTTTTGGCCCTTTTTTTCCATTTCTACCTTTATGAGCTACTTTGTGAAAGCCATGTGTTTCTTTCATGTGTTAGGAATGATTTTGTTCTCTGCCTTACTGAGAGGGCAGTCTCTAAGAAGGTGCTCGTGTTCATGACATTTTCTACATCTAAAAGGAATATGCTCGTAGTCAACCGTCTGCACCCATTCCTCATCATAAACCTCCAATATGACCTCGTCCAGAAGTGCTCCAGATAGGTCCATCTCTACACAAATCCTAGCAAAGGAGGTATATTTTCCCCTTCTTGTGGCTTCAAAAGTTTTGACATACCTCCCTAATTTATTGCCTATGGCTATTAGTGATTTTATTTGCCAATAATCCAGAGGTAACAAATAGAGTCTTACCCAAACCGGGACTGAGGTAAAGGTTTCTCGCTCCGGCACGAAGTTCATCATCCACGGCTGCATATCAAGCCCTACTGCTGCAAAGAAGTAGGGCCCACCTTCAAACACTCTATCTTTGTCCTCAATGTTTGCAAACACCACTGTGAAAAAACCCTTGGAGCCTAGATGAAGATCAATGCTCCCTTTTGGCTTCCAGTAGTATCTGATCCATGTTTTTAAAGCCTTTTATCTTATCCATGTTTGTAAAGCCTTTTCGATGGGCCATAGTCCCATGAATTTGCATATGATTGCATAAGTCTGCATGTGCTCCCTGTGGGCCTGCAGCTCTGGGTTATTTAAGATTACTCTGGGAGTTATTTCGACTTTGGGCTTACACGGTCCCTTTTGTTTCCTGTCTGTTGTTCCCTGTTCTTTGTCATTTTCCTCCTTGTCTTTTGTGCCATCCTTTTTCTTCTCCTTGTTACTTACTTTTTCCTTATCCCTGTTTTCTCCTTCTTCCATCGAGTTACCTCTAATTCTGGAGTTGTCTTGCCCTTGTTAACCACTACCTCTCCAAAGGATGGAAGGATGGAGTGGAGCTCACTCCTTTGCGACTGTCCATGGAGAAACTCCCGCGCAGAAACCCTCAACCTTGGTCTTCCGCAAATTCCCGCGCTCCCAAATTTTCTCTCAAAAGTCCAACCTTATTTTAATAATCATCATCATCATTAAGTTTTGGATAAATTTATATTTAGTTTTGGATATATTTATATGGGTAAACTTATTAATTATTGGATATATTTATATTTAGTTTTGGATATATTTATATAGGTAAACTTATTTTAATAAAATAATGGTAGTTTTTATTTTAATAAAATAATGGTAGTTTCAATTAATATCTTTCTTTTCTTAAGGCCTAATAGACCTCCCTCATCGGTCTCACCTTAATAATCATCATCATCTCACCTTCATAATCATCATCATCTCACCTTAATAATCATCATCGGTCTTCATCGGTAAGTTTTGGATAAATTTATATTTAGTTTTGGATATATTTATATGAGTAAACTTATTTTAATAATGATCATCATCATTAAGTTTTGGATGTTTTGGATATATTTATATTAAGTTTTGGATATATTTATATGGGTAAAGTTATTTTAATAATTGGATATATTTATATTTAGTTTTGGATATATTTGTATAGGTAAACTTATTTTAATAAAATAATGGTCATTTAGCTTTTTTTCCTTAGTTATAATCATTATTTTTCTCTTTATATTAATGATATAATTCTAATCATTATTTTTCTCTTTATATTAATGATATAATTCTAATAGTGATGAATGTTTATGATCTTAATAAGCCAAGAAAAAAATGTTCAAATAAAAATATGGTTATTAATATTGACAAATAAATATAAATGATAATTTAATCCAAAAAAATTATGATAATAATAATTTAAAAGAATCAATATAATTAAATTAAATTGAAACATTGAAAAAAAATAAATGAAAAATAAAAAAATTATTATGAAAATATATTATATTATATATATATATATATATATAAGCATTTGGAAATGAATAAGGGAAAAAAATTTCTCATTATTTAAATATAAAAAAATATAAATTTTATAGTGCAATACACCCATACCTAATCTATAACCAATTAAACTACATGAAAACCCATTAAAAAGAAAAGTCTTAAACTAATTCAAAGCTCCAACTAAAACTACCTTTGATTTAAGCGAGTTTGAACCAACCAGATTCTACTACTATGATGGTGGAGAATGACCAAATTTGATGGAGGAGATGGTGGAGAATGACCAAATTTGATGGAGGATAGAATATGAATAAATAATTGAGAGAAACAAACATCATCGTTTCAACCAACCAGATTCTACTACTATGATGGTGGAGAATGACCAAATTTGATGGAGGAGATGGTGGAGAATGACCAAATTCGATGGAGGATAGAATATGAATAAATAATTGAGAGAAACAAACATCATCGTTTCAGTCCACGTAAGTTTGGAAAGGTTTTCTTCATTATTTTTTGGAAAGGTTGTCTTCATTAACCTAAGTTTGGAAAGGTTGCCTTCATTATTTTTTGGAAAGATTGTCTTCATTATTTTGTGCATGAGGACACGTGATATGAATTTATAAAAAAACATTTATCACTAAAAACATTAGAATTATTAATTTTATAAAAAAAACATTTATCATTAAAGACATTAGAATTATTAATTTTTCTAAACAGAAAAAGAGAGAAATATTATTCATCCTCGTATAAAAAAACATTTCACTAAAAACATTAGAATTATTAATTTATAAAAAAAACATTTATCATTAAAGACATTAGAATTATTAATTTTTCTAAACAGAAAAAGAGAGAAATATTCATCTTCGTGCAGAAAGTTTAAAGCTAAATTCAAGCTAATAAATTCAAGCTAAATTCTTTGAAAATAGGTTGAAACATAACTAAACCTAATGTAACTGGTGTTGGGTTAAAACAAAGAAAAAACTAAAAACAAAAAGCCTAAAGAGACTTCCAACTTTTAAGATTCAAGAAATATATTCATGCGCTGAGTCGCTGAGTTGATATAAGCCTAAAAAGACGCTGAGTTGATATAAGCCTAAAAAGACTTCCAACGTTTAAGATTCAAGAAATATATTAATGAGTTGAGTTGATATAAATGGGAATAAGAGAGATGTCACATTTCTTAATCCAAAAATTCTTGTTCACGTCCCATCTTGAATCTTGAATTGAACTCGAAAAATACTAAACGTTAACACTCTAGCAGGGAATCAGAATGAACAAAACAAATAAATCAGAATGAACAAAACAAAAAGTAATCGAAAAATACTAAACAAATAAATCAAAATGAACAAAACAAAAAGTAATCGAAAAATACTAAACGTTAACACTCTAGAATGAACAAAACAAAAAGTAAAATAATAGTTTAGACGCACACAACTCCCCTACCAACAAACACAAATTAAAATAACCATTTGAAAGGGGTAACATAAATTAAAATAACTTTCTGGTGCCATGTTTTGCAGTAACCCAGTGGATACATTAAATTAAAATAATAATTCAATTAATTTTTATGATTTTTAAATTTTAATAATAAAATGTTTTAAATATATAAAATCCAACTATATTAATTTATCACTACCCTACCAACAAACACAAATTAAAATAACCGCCGTTTGGAAGGGGTAACATAAATTAAAATAACTGTTTGCTTTCCATGTTTTGCAGTAACCCAGTGAATAAATTAAATTCAAATAATAATCAATTAATTTTTATGATTTTTAAATTTTAATAATAAAATGTTTTAAATATATAAAATCCAACTATATTAATTTATCTTTTTTTTATCCGCCTAAAGAAAAGTAACATCAGCTATTTGCATTGAACAAAGAAGGTAACGAAACAAAGTGAGACCAAAAAACCATTGTAATACCCGGTTATTTCTTTGTTATGCGCCATCTTTTTACATTTCAGATGATTTGCTATTAATTTTAGATTTTTTTTTTCCATAAGGCAGGGCTTCTAAACCAGACGGTGGCATATACATTTATCCCCCCTGAAATCTTGAACCCTGGAGTACCAACCACCGAAAAGAAACCACAAGGGACTGTTTGGACTCATGGCATGGTGATGACGGCAGGCACAACCCATTCTTGATCACTTTCCCCCTGGTTTCTTGTGCAATTTCTTGCCTTTCTTGGCCTTAAGCTTCACAAGATTTAAAAGATCCTTATATTTTTCGTCATCAAGAACGCGATCGATTCCGGGAATTACCAGGTTGGCGTTCCCATAAAGATCGAGTGAAACAACCCTAGCACTGTAGTTGAGCACGACGTACTTGGCGGATACCTGGTTCATTGGAGGTCCCGTGGTGACGACGATGGAGCGGCCAAAAGCCAGGGAGGGGATTCAAATGCTGGAGGTCTTGTTCGCCAGGTCGCCCTACTAAAGCTTCTACGCTTCAACATGGCAAAGCACGTGGCGGGGAAGAGCTGGGAAACTAACAACAGGGAACAATTCCACGTCTAGCTGGGGCAAACATTGTTACGTTCTTGCAAGTGGCGATGTCGAACCCTGCAGCGTTCGCGTGGCGGAGAATGGCAACCATCTCTACCTATCCTGGGACAATGAGGGACTCGAATACTTGATCTCACTTGATCTGTGGATGGGGATTCCGCGGGGTTGTCGTCGTCCATTGCCATGGTAAGATTAAAGATGAGGATGATGAAATAGTATCAAGGCACCAGGTGCTTTCCTATCACTGGCCATGTTCCGCCATTTTGATTTCCACTTCTTTCCATGGTAGGCGCCTGAAATATTCTCTGTTAACTTATAAATTCGAATTTTGTGTAAGATACCTGGAGGAGGAGACTCAACATCCCACCTTTATAAATCTGTAACACGGATTCAACAAAAAGTTAAATGTTAACTCGGATTCAAGATAAGCCGATTAAAATTCTAGTACTTGAATTAAATGTATAAGGAATGAAGTTTTAAATTAATAAATGTTCTTGCAGGTCCGGATGTCAAACCCTGCACTGTGCAACATCCGCGTGACAATGGCAGCCATTTCTGAGTATCCTGTGGCGAGGAGGGATTCGAACACGGGGTTGTCCTCGTCCATTGCCATGTCAAGACTAAAGATAAGGAAGAGGAAACCGCTCGCCATCGTCCACTATTTTGATTTCCAGTTCCTCGCCATCTTCCACCATTTTGATTTCCACTTCTTTCCATCGTGGGCTCCTGAAATTCAAATTCTCTGTTAACTAATAGATTCGAACTCTGTGTGAGATACCAAGAAGGGGAGGGGGAGACTCAGCGTCCCACTTTTATAAATCTGTAGTTAACATTCGAACTGTGTGAAATACCCGAAAGGAGAGACTCAGCGTCCCACTTTTATAAATCTATAATACAGATTCAAGAAACAGTTAAATGTTAAATCTGATTGTGAGATACTGGAGGGGGAGACTCAGCGTCCCACTTTTATAAATCTGTAATACAGATTCAAGAAACAGTTAAATGTTAAATCGGATTCAAGATAAAGGCGATTACAATTCTAATAGTTGAATTAAATGTATAACGTATGAATTTTTTTAATTAATAATTAGTAACTGACCCAACCAAATCCAATGATCCAAGTCATTTTAATCGTCTAACACCCAGATTAACGGTATATAAAGTTACAGGTGGCATGGGAGGGAAGTTTCTCCCAGAGGGAACGCCTTACGGCGTAAATATTAATAAAATTGTGTCAATCGTCGAATCCGACAACCAAACAAGAAGTAATTCAGTGCAGACGCCAACCCCGCAGGATGAATGATCTTTGCGTTAAATTTATTCTCGACTTTTAAAAGCACTGGATATCCATTATATTCCTTTCACATTTAGAGCTCGTGACGGTGAGAAGAATCCAGAAGGGAAAGGAAAGCCACACACATCCACCTGAAATACCGGCCGTTTCGGCGTTTTTCAATAAAACCTAACCTCCTGACTCTCAACCTTCATTATTTTGTTTACTTCCACCTTTGAAATAACGGCACATGTGGGTAAATTTCATTCCGTTATTTCCAGAAGCAGAGGTCCAGATTACAGATTTCTTCCGCGGCCTTGCGAAAGAACTTGTTCGGCCGATTTGCATGCATTGTAATTGAAATCCATCAACATTGTGATTCTCTAATGGGAAACTGTATGCGATCTGGATCCGTTAGAGTCTCTACAAATTTAACAGACGATGAGTTAATATTGGTGATGGGAATGGACGGAAACATAATGGAATTCACAGCTCCGATTCTCGTCAGCGATCTCACGGCGGCTTACCCACGGCATTCGCTCGTGCACTCCGGAGACCTGTGCCGCTGTCTTCCCCAGGACTACAAGTTGCTTCCCGGACAGCTTTATTGCCTACTGCCAATTCCTAATTCCCATTCTCAAGTTTGGAAGAATGATCATAGTAAAAAAGACGCCGTTTTATCAGAATCCAAAGGCACCGATAACAGCGGCTGCGACGGCAGAATTAAGAGAGGAAGGCAAGAGAATACCGCCCCTTCTTCGGGTAAGCCTGTGCAAAATGGCAGAAGTATTATTAGGGTTAAGATGGTAATATCGAAACAAGAGCTGGAGGCCCTGCTTTCGGATCGTTCTACAAATAAGAAATCGATTGAACAGGCGTGGCTTCAGCTCCAGTCTAAGGTCCAGCACGTTAAAGAAGATTATGCTGGAAAAAGATGCGAGGGTTTATGGAGACCCTCGTTAGAGAGCATTCCAGAGATTAGTTAAGCATATACAATCCTTCCATTATGAAAAGATACAAAAGGGATAGTTGCAGGCTATGATAATATTTGTGTTAATAAGAATACTTGCTATTAATACGCATTTATTATTAACACTGCGGATGTTGTAATATACGTTAATGGATACGAAAGGGATTCCTTAGTGTGAAGTGTTTAGAGTTGAGTAATATTTTTTTACAGCAGTTCAATGGTTGTGATCGTTACAATGCTTCTTTATCGTATTTTTTGATTAGGGGAAGTCGGTGATAGGATAGTATATATAATTGAATAGCAGTTGAAGTTAGGTTTGTCAGAGTTCTAGTCTTAGCTGGCCATGTGATGTTGAGGAGTTGTCAAACAGCAATTAAAAATTTGACGGTTCATAAACTGGCTGGATCTAGCCGTCTTCCAGATCTCGGAAAGATGGTAAAGAAGGCCATCTGTGACGCAAGTTTTAAAGGGTAATGAATGCTTTCTTAAAATAAATATGGATCCATGAAAATCTTTGCCGGAAAATGGAACATTACACAACTGATCAAAGTTATTGTCTTCCTAGAAACATTGAGAATGTTACGGTTTTTCTCTGGTTTAGATTTTTTAACTGGAATTTTAAGATCGAACTGATTTCTCCTTTCGAAATTGGAAAAAGTTTTTTTAATCAATATAATTGAGATTCATAGTTCTATTAATGAAAGAGCAATTTAAAATTAAATAAATTTGACCGAAAAATTGGTTCGTTTTCTAAACACTAAAATGGTTAGTTTTTTTAAAAATGAAGTAGATCTCGTTATAAACACGTTAAAGGTTTAGGATCAATTTCATCTTCTCACATTAAACGTCCTCCGCTCTTCTTTTTATCTTTCTTTTCTTTCCTGGGAAGATTGATTTTGTGAATGGAAAATAAGTTTGGATTACTTTTATATTAAGATATTAACATTTTCTCGGTCTATGAATTTTTATTTTGTAAAAAATGGAAGCATTTTTATTCAGAAAATTGACCTATTTTATCTTTTTTAATTCCAATTTATTATTTCTTATTTCTTAAGATTAGAAG
>APFE030588737.1:0-14111 GCA_000404065.3 Pinus taeda
TCTGTTCAGTGTAAGTGTAACCAGATCTGAATCTGATACCTTCTCTCCAATGGCTCCCAACTGATCTTTCAGATCCTTAACTCTGGCCATGAATCCACCAACTGATTCATTCTCACCCATCCTTAGTGCAAACAATTTCCCTTTGAGTGCTAGAACACGATTTGAGTTCTGTGTCTCGTACAGACCCTTGATCGTATCCCAGATGTCCGTGGCAGACTTGCAATCTCGAATATGAGGGATAATTTTGTCTTTGATAGACATCTTCAGTATTACTTTTGCCTTAGTTTCTCTCTTATCCCAGTCCTGTTCTTGGGTTGCATTTCTGGCTCTCTGTTCATTTCCCAAGACGATCGACCACGCATTCGCACTCTCCAGCAAGGTTTGCATTTTGAACTTCCAGTTGGAGAAATTCGTTCCATCGAGCTTGCCAGACTCATGGAGGTATGATTCCAAACTGTTGTTCATTTTCGCCCAACTGAACACTTAAAACTGCCACCACCGGGCAAGTCCGATCTGCTGCCATTGAACAGATCACGGACTTCACTTCGCCACCACCGGGCAGATTCGATCTGCTACCACCGAGCGATCAAGGATCTCACTTCGCCACCACCGGGCAGACCCGATCTGCTACCATCGAGCGATCAAGGATCTCACTATGCCACCACCGGGCAGATCCGATCTACTACCACCGAGCGATCAAGGATCTCACTTTGCCACCACCGGGCAGATCCGATCTACTGCCACTGAGCTGATCAAGGATCTCGATTCGCCACCACCAGGCAAATCAAATCTGCCGCCACCGAGCAGAATCTCCATGTGCCACCACCGGGCAACTCCGATCTGCAAAAAAAAAAAAATTGCAGATTTCCAGAGAGAAAGAGGTTGGCTCTATGGCGCTCTGAATAGCTAAAAATCCGCGCCAATTGCGGAAAACAAAAATCCACGAAGTGCACCAAAATTGGCGCGCTTAATAGCCACGGATCCGCGCCAATTTTAGTTATAATTTTTCTGGCACGCTTTTCAGCCCAAAAGTAGCACCAATTGCTCAACCTTGGCACGCTTTTCAGCCCAAAAGTAGCGCCAATGGCCCTCCTGGTGTGTTTTTCAGCCCAAAAGTAGCGCCAATTGCTCAATCTTTTCTCCAGCTCAGAGATGATCAGTCATCTGAGACCCTTCACTCCAGGTGTTACTGCAGTTCCACCTGATCACACAAATACATTTACAAGCTCTCCTACCACTATAGATGTGCAACTAATGATACATCCCAAAAAAAAAAAAATTAATGCTACCTCTACCTTAAGCTCTGGTACCAAGATAAAAATAATGAAACTTGAATTAATCAGAAGGAGTTGCAGCTCACAGGTGTGTACATCACCTGGAGACTGCACTCATACAAGGAGGAGACTCTCTCTCTCTCGTTCACTCAATACCTTACAATGAATGAATATTACGTATTAAATACATGACTGAAAAGTAGGTAGTTGAAACCATCCTCCTAAATTCTAGGAACAACTCCTAAAGTAAGAAAGTAACGTTACAACCACATAACCATTTCTTCATTATTTCTAACTAAACATTCCAGAAATCAAAAAACCATTGCAGAATTCTCTTCCAAAAATCTCTAACAGTATAAATAAATATAAAAATATTCACTTATATAATTTCAAGTTTTTAAATACTTTAAGTCATCGAAATTTACACTATTTGAATTTCAAAGTTTTTTAAAACTTAAATTCATGGAAATTTACATCACCGAATTTCACTATTTGCGAAAAGAAACCAAACAAGACAAAGTACAAACTAACTTAGTTTGAAATTTTACAAAATCCTCAAAAATTTTTATTGAATTTTACTAACAAATTGTTTGTCTTTTATGCAGTGATTTGTTTGTCGACAAATTGTTTGTCTTTTATGCAGTGATTTGTTTGTCGAATACAATTTGAAATTTTATAACATTTTTAAAGTTTTTTTTTTAAATCGTAGAAACTAATTTAACTTGAAATTTTACAAGGCCGGCAAATTTTTTTATTGAAATTCCAACCTGACTTAAAACAATACAACAATGCAATACACGTGGGAATTTGAATGTATGATAGCGAGTTGCGCTATACGTGGAATGTGATGCCAAAGATTGCACGTACGTTGCTTTTCTCTTTGCTTGTGCGATGGCAGACTAATCCCTACATCTCTTAATCCATTTCCTATTAAAGGCGGGCTGCTCATAATCAATCATTCCCACAAATGTTCGAAGTTGGGCGGCACAGAAATACTGATTTTAGGTCTCAAAGCCCATCCTTAAAGCACAAAAATCTGGAAGTTATTTGGATTTGGGATTATAGGGCTGCCTCGAAATCTTCCGATGAGGAATGGTAATCGTGACGAAGAAGAGGGACCCCGTGAGATGGTTCCTCATTCCAAATGGTTCCGCTACAATTCCCCCGTCACTCAGATGCTTCTGATATCTCTGGTCTGCTTCTGCCAACCGGGCATGATCAACGCCCTCGCTGGATTGGGCGGAAGCGGCCAGGAGAATGACCAGGCCTCCAACGATGCCAACACTGCCCTTTACGCGACCTTTGCAGTCTTCGGCATTTTCGCGGGCGGAATTTACAACATCCTCGGCCCTCGTGCGACCATGTTCGCAGGCTGCTGCGTTTGTGCTCCCTACGCCGGTTCTTTTCTCTACTACAGTCATCACCATAATGAGACTTTTCCTATTATTGCAGGTTTGCTTGCGGGCGTCGGAGGTGGACTGCTCTGGGCCGGACAGGGTTCGATCATGACCTCGTATCCCACCGAGGGCACTAAAGGCAGATACATTTCTCTCTTCTGGGTTATATACAATCTGGGAGGAGTCGTAGGCGGTTTCATTCCCTTTATATTGAATTATCACAGCAAAGCCGCGTCTGTTAACGACGGCACCTATATAGCCTACATGTGTTTCATGGCCTCTGGGGCTGTTGTGAGTCTGGCGTTGCTTGCACCCAACAAAGTGGTCAGGAGCGATGGCAGCAAGCCGACTCTGCGTAAATACTCCAACGTTAGCACAGAGGCCAGAGAGGTTCTCAAGCTATTCGCCAACTGGAAGATGATGCTGCTCTTCCCTGCTGCATGGGCCAGCAAGTTCTTTTACACTTATGAATTCAACAACGTTAATGGAAAGATTTTTACAGTGAGGACCAGAGGGTTCAACAATGTTTCTTTCTGGGGTTCTCAGATGTTAGGGTCTGTGATAATTGGGCAGGTTCTAGATTTTAGTTTCCTGAGCAGGAAGAAAAGAGGGCTTCTTGGCGTGGCCATCGTTGCAGTACTGGGGACTGCAATCTGGGGAGGTGGTCTCGCCAATCAGATGAGATATAGCAGAGGTAAGCCCTTGCATCTGCTCGATTTAAGGGACTCCGGCGCTGCTTTTGCAGGGCCATTTATTTTATATTTCAGCTATGGATTACTGGACGCCATGTTCCAGACTCTGTGTTATTGGACGATCGGAGCTTTGGCAGACGACTCCCATATTCTGAGCAGATACAGTGGACTCTTCAAAGCCGTGCAGAGTGCAGGACAAGCGGTGGGTTGGGCTTCGGACAAGCAGAGTGTTTCTCTGCTGGAGGAGCTCGTAATCAACTGGAGTCTTGTTACGATCAGCTACCCGTTTTTGATTATCCTCATTGCCTTGGCTGTAGATGATGGTGAGACTGCTACTTCCACTGAACCCAAATCAGGCTTCCAAGCTGAAGCGGACCAAGTATCAAGCTGAAAGGAAACAGTTATCTACCTTGACAAATGTTTTGTAAACAACACTATGTTTTGACAGCATTCCCTTGGGTTGGAACCCTCGGTAAGTAATGGTTTTACATCTTTCATGGTGTACTGTAGAGTTTGTTGGGAATTTTTTTTTTGTTTTGCCTTGGTTTCTTCTTGAAAAAGTGCGCTTGAATAAATAATGTTTGCTTTATTGGATATAGTCTCCAAAAACATTTGCGCTGACTTTGCTTCAGGCTGAAAAAAATGTTATGTTTTGGGATAAGAAGCTATTATTGCATTCCATAAAAATAGACTTCGCTCTGGGATGTAATCTAGAATTCGAATCTAGTTTTTTTTTCTTCTTTCTTTGAGTTTTCATCTTTTCGCTATGGTAGCAATCAAAAGTCTTGGTTACTTAATAATTGGGAGGTAATGACACAGATTTGCCAGATTCTGTAAAAATGGTCATTCTGGTAACTTCTTTGGCATTTCAAACAGTTGAGTATAGATGAGGAGACAATCATAAAAGAGGAAATAGAATCACTAACACAGATGCATCCTTAAATAGATATATAATTATGAATAATTGAAATCCTCATGGAAAGGTTCAAATACAAGTGTATAATCATTATTTATAGATGAAGAGACCATTATAAGAGAGGAAATAGAATCACGGGCACAGATGCATCCTTAAATAGATATATAATTATGAATGATTGAACTCCTCATGGAAAGGTTCAAATATAAGAGTGTATAATCATTATTTTAGGACAATTAAATAACTCTAACAAATGTATCGTAGTAGAGAGGAAAAATTACAGATTCCACTTAGATTTTCATAGTTAGATGGGTACAGTTCCCAAGCATTGGCGAGCAGGTATCCCAAGCTCCTCCCCGGCTCTGGAAGTTTGGGCACTGATTGGAAACTCTCCAAAATAGTCTAGAGCTTCAACGGGTACTTTGGAGCTTTTAGGGAGTTTCACTGCAACCAATTTTTGACGTTTTGGGAGCTCCAATGCAATGAATAAGTGCAAACTTAGGTGTATTTGATGTTGCCAGCTTGGGTGCTCGTTAAGTTAATGGAACTATTCCAAGCGAAGGATGTGCGGCTGGGTTCATTTTTGGATATGGGTATCGAATTAAGAGAAACAACCTTTTTATGGAAAGCTCTTCTATTCTTTGTCATTAGAAAACTATTCATTTTCCTCATATACGCCAATGGCGGATGGATATAAAAGAATTTAGGAAGATTGTTGGCCATTGGAAAAACCATAATTATGGCTCGAGGTGAATGGACAAAAGATGGAATACTAAAGAAACAAAATAGTTGAAATTATGAAATATAAATATTATGAAAAAAACAATTTTTAATTTAATTTTCATATTTATTTTAGTATAAAATATATATTAACCTTGAAAATTTATAATTTTATTATACAACACTTTTAAAAAAACATTGGATTAAACTCTATTGTTTTAATTTTTTTAAATACTATTAATAATATTTTATTTGTTTCTTATCTCTATTATAATTAGATGTAATATATATAATATTGGTGAGGTTACATCAAGGGCGAAGAATTGAACCGATGAATTAACATATAGTGTTGCATGAAATCACCTAATAATCCTGTAATAACAACCTTTTTTCCGGTTTGGGAGTTCTGCATGTTTCTTTGCTTGAAAGGAATTTGACTCAGAAATCGTTGATGGATTAATATTTTGATTTTTTTTGGCAATGTTTCAAAGTTCAATCTTTTACATGCTTCTTTGCAAGATGGAATTCTTTGATGGATTAATATTTTGACTTTTTTTGGCAATGTTTCAAAGTTCAATCTTTTACATGCTTCTTTGCAAGATGGAATTCTATTGGCAAGTTTTTGATGGAAATAAATAAATAATTTTATTTTTATTTTTAATATATATTAAATTTTAATATATTATATTATTGTCGCTCCCAACTTGACATTTCCTGTAAATTTGGGCAATACTTCTAGCCGTGCCAGATACTCGCGTACTGGAAACTTGTGCAACATAGTAGATTTTCTTTCCATATTAGTCTCACAACCCAAGTTGATCTAAATTATTTGGCTCAACGTCATAAAGATATTAGTCTCACAGCCCAAGTTGAAACCAGGGCATTGGCAGTCTACGCTCAAACTCGTTCATCGCTGTCCTAAACGAGCTCATTTTGACTTAATTTCCTCGAAAGAATTCAAGATCGGTTATGCGCGTTGGAATAGAGCGTTGAATAAATTGTGTTTAAGCCTTCTCTGTAGTGATTGAATGCCCTAAAAATATTTGTGTGTTGATTCCTTTTGGTGCACTTGTGTGTAAGCTGGTGTGGCTGCTTAGATCCAGGCGTGGAGAACTAACTACGTTGTGAATGGCACTCGAGCTCCGACTATTGTAAGAATTCCACAGGTTGGGGTAGTTGTGGCTACCTGCACATTTCTATCAATTGTGGGGTTCACTTAACAAGAATCTCATAGCTAAATTTTGGAGAGACATAACAGTTGCAAGAATAATGAGCAGATGTGAGCGTTAATGACAAAAATATTTAGAGGAATCCTTTGCAAAATGTCATTGCTACAACGCGACAGATCGATCATGATTTTCCACAGACTTTCCCTTCTCATCCCTAGTTCGATACTCTAGAGGGACATGAATCTCTACGAAGGGTGCTTGTTGAATACGTCGCCTCCTTATTGATTTTGTCAAATTTGTTCACCAGCAAGACACACAAGCTTTGTAGCTGGAATACACAACAAACTAGTTGGAGAGAAAGAGACCCTCAGGAACACTCTCAACTATTTGGTAGTTGCAGTTGCGTTCAAAGCCATCTTCTCATCTTCACATGGATGGTTATGCTAGAGGTTGAGCACGTGAAATTCTTGATGGTTTGTGCAATGGAGGAAAACATTTCATTCAATCATGATTGAAACGATTAATTACAAGGCACTCCTTGGTAAGTAAATTCGCCCACCTAATATAAAGAGAGTTACAAATCCTTTGTTTGAAGAAGGTGAAACATTTTTTGGAATAATTCTTTATTTGGCAATTAATTAAATAAAGTAAGCAGTTGGGCATGGTTACATCGTTCAATATGTGTTGTCCAAAAGAACTATGTGGAGAAAGAATTTGCACTATAGTATATTTTTGCTCCCTATGATACCTTTGCTTCATACGCTTGCTGTGAAGGTGGTTTGAACAATGCGACCATTGTGCAATGTGATATGATGTTGCGTATGCATTGGTCATTCTAGTATGCTTCTTTTGAAGTGTGTTGAGTTTGTTGAAAACTCTTGGAAATGACTGGATATAAAATTGAGCCAAGTTGCATTGATATCTGAACGTGGGTCAGATTTATCACTTCAGAACTCAGACTAAAATAGGATTTCAGAGGTTTTGTCTTTAAGGGAATAAATAAGGCTTCCTACGCTAGCCATCTTAGTTTACGCCGGTCAGACTTGCCGGTGAAAGCAGTCTCTCACAGTGTTATTTGGTTACCCACAATTATATATAAAAGAACGCACTGCATGGATGGGAGATACATTGTTTGGAGCTGAACTCAGAAGGTGGATGTTGGAATGCTATGGAGATTTTCACTGATAGCGTGGCTGCTTCATTGGCACAAGAATTTCGAGGGTTAATTTCGAATACTTCTCACAGTCACTTCTTCAGATCTACGTGGGTACCTTTCCATAGTCAAAAGTGGTTTCGTTGCATCTATTGGGCCTGAAAACTTTGTGCAAGGTGCAACTGGTCTCGTCATCATCTTGAGCAACTCAGAGGTTGTTGTGTTGAAGCAGAAATTCCAGATTGAAAGGTCACTCCTAGTCATTGGATTTGGCTATGAACATGATGAAGCTTGGGAAGAAAAGATTTATCTTTTTAAATAATTCACTCATGTCAGCAGCTTAGATATTGTGCTAGTATGCATAGCGTACACATGATCAAGCGATGGGTCAATAACATGCATGCTATTGAAGTTGTAGAGCCTGCTCACAAAGGAAAGAGCAATGTGACAGACCAATTATGTCGGCTCATTGATTACTGCATGTAGGCAACTTTAGAATTTTCCTTAGTTAACTAGCATTGTTTATTTGAACCTGTTTGATTGTTGTTTCCCTTTTCATTAGTGTTTTCATTATTTTCTGGTTTTCACCTTTAGCTCAATATCATATTCTAAAGGCTCTATATCTCCATTGAGCTTGATCTTTCCCTTGAATATTTTACAGCATATGTGTCATTACAATAATCCATATCAGATCATCGATTTTGTCGAGAATGGCCAGATTTTATGAAGTATTAGAGTTATTGGAAACTTTGATACAATCTAATGTCGATGAAACAATGAAAATAAGAAAAGACTCTTTCCGACATTCAAATTTTTCTACAAAATGCACAAGAGAAAATTGACTTTTTGCAGCTTGAATCTCAACTATAGCAGGAAGAATTACAGTGGTGGAGTCATCATTCTGAACCTGTTTCTATTCATAAGATTGAAACAGACTCCCATAAGCAGCAAGTTGATTCAGATCTAGTGCCCAATGAAGTAGAAAAATTGCATGCAGACACAAAAATTCAGCCAAAAATTTCCAAGCCCATCATTAGACCTTGGGAAGAGCTCGTCCATAACAAGCGCAGAACTAGTCTTGGATATGACAAGGATGTTTCCTTTCATATTCCAGATTACTCAAAGCCCATCTAGTTTCAGAGTGTTGGATTCTTTCATGAAACTTCACCATTAGTTGTTCCAGACTCTGCCCCTCTTCAACAACAACAGATTGTGAAATGCCAACACTGTGACCGAGTTGGCCATTTGAAAGATCACTTTTTTTATCTTCAGCCATGTAAACACTATCATAAAACCAGTCATTCTTCAAACAGATGCTTCAGAAACAAACCTCCTGCAAGAACAAAGATTCGTCTTGGATGGATCGCTTCTTGGCAATGGGCATCAACAGCCAAGAAGATATTCCAGTCACATGTCAGAACTTGTTCTAGAGTATTAAACAGTCTTGTACCTGAGCACCTTGTATCTGACAGGGGGGAAATGATGGTCATCTACATGCTTCAAAGTCACATTAAGCAAGCCTGAGCCACAACCTGCCATACCAGATTCAGAGTTGTAGCCAGAGACAAAGATGCCCCTGAGCATGCCTTCAGTCGGTGATACCTCTTCAAAGAATTGGGGACACTTCCTCTAGCAGAAGAGCTCATCTTCTTTCCTGTTTTGGAAGAGTTCCAGGAATTGCATTAACCATTCCAGAGTTGTTGGTAATCCTTAAACCATCACAGGTTGAGACCTCCCTTTTCAAGTTGAGATTATCCCTTTTATGCGGGGTGAGACCTCCCTTTCATGGTTGAAGGTTTCCCTCTTGAAAACAATAGGAGCATTTCCTCTAGCAGAAGAGCTCAACTTCTTGCTTGTTTTGGAAGAGTTCTAGGAATTTCACTAAGCATTCCAGTGTTGGTGGTTATCCTTAAACCACCACCCTTTATACCAACATTTTAGAGAGCACATTCATCCTAGTGCTGCCATGCATTTTCTGCATGTTTTGTATTACAACTCTCTTCTTGGACTCGTACATAACCCTTCGGATTAAGGGGGGAAATGTTGAACACCTAATCCTCTAAGGGTTGGTGTGGAAGCTGAACAACCAAAAGGAGTCCAAGAGACCACTTGGAATATGAATCCAAGGGTCACACCATGTACTATAAATGTATATTATTTGTTAATAATAAGTGTACTTTCCTGTTTATCTTTCCTATTCAGTTGCTCCCATGTGTGTGTTTAACAGCTTTGTGTCAGCAAAAAGTGAACAAATATTGGTCTCCATGATTTTTCTTTCAGAATTTAGTCATTACTACACCAAGGGCACTTTAAAAACATTTTTTTTAGAAAAAATAAATCTTTTGCGTTAAAAAGTCATTTTTTATTTTAGTTATTTTACATAAAAATTAATATCAATTGAATTGACTTAAATATAAAATATAAAGTTCAAGAGAAAAATAATTTGAGACAAAGATATTTTAAGACAAAACTTTATATTTAAAACAAACACACTTTAAGACAAAACTTTATATTTAAGACAAAAATATTTTAAGAAAAAACTTCATATTTAAAACAAAAACAAAATTATTTTAAGACAAAGCTTTATATTTAAGACAAAAACAATTTAAGACAAAAATATTTTAAGACAAAAACAATTTGAGACAAAAATAGTTTAAGACAAAATTATTTTAAGACAAAATTTTATATTTAAGACAAAGATAGTTTAAGACAAAAAAATTTAAGGCAAAAATTTCTATTTAAGACAATGACCACTTAACATGAAACTCATTTAAGACAATTAATAATTAAGACAAAATCATATCAATTTAAGACTATTATCTAACAAATGCAAAATTGACTCTGATAGTGCACCTTCTTGCATGCTATTATTGTCCCACACCTATACTAAGGTTGTTATTTCACTTACCATTCATGTTATCTTATGTAAAGACAATTATTTGTTGGGCTCTTCATCTTGTGGGGTTAGCCGACTCTAAAGAATGCGACAATTTTTCCTCGTAAGATTTCTTGGACATCAATTCATCTTATTTCCATTTGATCTTTGTTGATATGATTAGAGATAGGTTTTCTTTTGTTGCATTCGACACTACTACACGGAGGGGGCTTTTAAGACAAAATAAATATTTTGTCTTAAAATTTTCAATACGAGGTGCTAGAAAAAAAGGAAAGGTAAAGAATTAGGAGTTCGCATTTACATTGTTGATGGGTTCTTTAGGAAGTGGAGCAATGGAGGCTGACAAGAACTAATGGGATTTAGGGTGATGGAGGCCAACAACAAAGGTGTGCTTCATGGGAGGAGCAATGGAGGAACTTTCACTAAACATGGATAGGCAATAACATAGTTGGAGTACTTTTTAGGGTCTCCATTGATTGTGTTTTACTATGCGTTTCTTGATTGTTTCATTTATTTTGAATGCTACTTCTTCTTCTCCTCTTTTCAGAACGAAAAAAAAATGGTATGTTTGTATTAAAATATAAGGATAGTACAATATTCAGATTTTGTTTAAAATTTTTGAGGTCGCCAATACCTGTTTAAATAAATTCCTTTGTAAAAATTTTGAGGTTGCCAATACCCAATACCTACACTGAAAAGTGAAAAATGATTTGAAATATAAACTTAAGCATAGATTATATGTGACAAGAGCATAAACTAATAGAAGCCGAGGTATGATGAAATGCACGAGAAGGTTGTCACCTTAACCAGTAAGTTAGGGAAATCAAACAAGTTTCAAAATAGATTTTTCATACGGAAAAAATGTCAATCTAAATGATTTATTGTTAACCTTTGGGTCAGTTAGGGAAATCAAATAAGTTTCAAAATAGATTTTCTATACAGAAAACATGTCAATCTAAATGATTTATTGTTAACCTTTAGGTCAGTGGCTTCAAAAAGGATTAGGGAAATCAAATAAATTTCAGAATCATGTTTTTATAAGGAAAAAATGTTAATCTAAATGATTAGGAAAAAAATGTCAATCTAAATGATTTATTGTTAAACTTTATTTTCAAAATGGATTTTCCATATGGAAAAAATGTCAAATGTCAATCTAAATGACTTATGGTTAATCTTCAATAAAGTTTACAAATGGATTTTCCATATGGTAAAAATGTTAATCTAAATGATTTATCATTAACCTTCTTGTCTCTAATCTCTCTACTTCAAACCCAATATAATCCTTGAACCCAATTTACATTTGAAAGTGAAATTCTCTTTCTGATTTTGGTATATCATCACTTTCAACAAATAAGTTTCAATATAGATTTTCCATACAGAAGAAATGCCAATCTAAATGGTTTATTGTTAAACAACAAGACTAAGATTTTGGTATATCAACACATTCAACAAATAAGTTTCAAAATAGATTTTACATACAGAAAAAATGTCAATCTAAGTGATTTATTGTTAAATAACAAGACTAAGTTTCAAGACATTTCATATGACATTTTTCATACAACCTTGTCTTCAATTAATCAATTTAATTATTCAATGGAGATTAAATCCCTACCATCCACCTATCAATTATTGATAATCAAATTGACATTATGGAGACAGGATTCCAAAATAGACATGCCTATAGACATAATTAAATAAGGAAATCAATTACAATCAATGATTTTATGCATAAATGAACTAGTATTAAAAGTACATAAGTTAAATTAATATTTATAATAAATCTACAAAATAATTTTTTATTATTTTTTAATAAAGTGCATGAACCTCATTTATGAAAATCAACAGATATTTTTAGGACATCAACACATACTTTTAGGAGAAGATGTCATGGTAGTAAGGATTTATTGTGAGGAAGATCGTAAAGGAAGAGAAAGTAGATACCTATGTATGTTAAATTAATTAAATATTAATTGTGTTTATATTATTATTTTATTTCATAGATCTCAATTAAATATTTTCTTAAATTTTTTTATTTTTCTGGATGTGGATTTGGACATGGACATAAGAGAATTTACTTATATTAAGATAATCATCTAATCTACATACCCATCTTTATAAAAAAAATAACTAACATAAATAATGACTTCTATTATACACCTACATACATATCTAACCCATGCACATATGTACCCCTCATAGTTCAAACCCATATTATATATAAAAGACACTTAATGACTCGTGTAATTGGAAAATACACCTAATTAACATGATATCTCAATTCATAAAATAGTTAATATATATAATTTAATTTTTATTAGGTTTAAATATGATTAAAAAATATGATATCTCAATTTTTTTTTAACTATTATGTTTTGTTGAATAATAGTAGTTATTGTCAAGTTTTTATAGGGTTCAAGGATTATATCGGGTTTAAAAATGAAGGTGAAGTGGAGAAATTAGAGACCTGAAGGTTAACAATAAATCATTTAGATTGACATTGTTTCCGTATGGAAAATCTATTTTGAAACTTATTTGTTGAAGGTGATGGTGTGTCTTTTATATACAATATGGGTTTGAACTATGAAGGGTACATATGTGCATGGGTTAGATATGTATGTAGGTGTATAATAGAGGTCAATATTTATGTTAGTTATTTTTATTATAAAGATGGGTATGTAGATTAGATACTTATCTTAATATAAGTAAATTCTTTTATGTCCATGTCCAAATCCACATCGAGAAAAATAAAAAAATTTAAGAAAATATTTAATTGAGATCTATGAAATAAAATAATAATATAAACACAATTAATATTTAATTAATTTAACATACACAGGTATCTACTTTCTCTTCCTTTTAGATCTTCCTCACAATAAATCCTTACTACCATGACATCTCCTCCTAAAAGTATGTGTTGATGTCCTCCCAAAAGTACGTGTTGATTTTCATAAATGAGGTTGATGCACTTTATTGCAAAATAATAAAAAATATTTTCCTAGATTTATTATAAATATTAATTTAACTTATGTAGTTTTAATACTGGTTGATTTATGCATAAATCATTGATAGTAATTGATTTTCTTATTTAATTATGTCTATAGGCATGTCTATTTTGGAATCGTGTCTCCATAATGTCAATTTGATTATCAATAATTAATAGGTGGATGGTACGGATTTAACCTCCATTGAATATTCTAAAATATTCTTAATAGTTATACCCTTTCACCATTTTAATTAATTTGATTAAATGAAGACAAGGCTGTATGAACAAATGCCATATGAAATGTCTTGAAAGTTAGTCTTGTTGTTTAACAATAAATCGTTTAGATGGACATTTTTTTTCCGTATGGAAAATCCATTTTGAAACTACTGACCCACGGTTAACAATAAATCATTTAGATTGACATTTTTTCCTAATAATTTAGATTCACATTTTTTCCTTATAAAACGTCCATTTTAAAATTTATTTGATTTCCCTAAACCATTTTGAAAACACTGATTTGAAGGTTAACAATAAATCATTTAGATTGACATTTTTTGCGTATGGAAAATCTATTTTGAAACTTATTTGATTTCCCTAACTTACTGGTGAAGGTGACGACTCGTTCGTGCATCTCCTCGTACCTCGACTTCTATTAGTTTATGTTCTTGTCACATATCATCTATGCTTGAGTTTATATTTCAAATCATTTTACACTTTTCAGTGTGGGTATTGTCGACCTCAAAATTTTTACAAAGGATTGTCATGGCATTATTATTATAAAAAATTATTATGTAGTACATCAAAAAAAACTTAACAAAAATTTAACAAGATTTTTAATTATGGAAAATTCTACATAATTATTATCATTACTGTTATAAAAAATCAATATATAGTACATAAAAAACTTAACA
>APFE030588763.1:7894-25716 GCA_000404065.3 Pinus taeda
TATGAAACTAGACAAACTTGTTAAATGATAATATATTATTAAAATTTAATTGAAAATGTAAATCTAGCAAGTTTTCCTAGAAATCAATTTCTTTAGGTGTTAAGTTCTTTTAAAGCATGAAACTTGTATGTCAAGAGATTTGATCCCTTAGATATATGGTTAAAATGAATTTATATTGATTGTAAATTTTCATTATTTAAATGCATTTTTGAATGCATAAATGGATACAAAGCCTTACTATTTCCTTTCACTAGGATTATTGTGCCCACATAAGCTTTAAGCCCAATATGGGCATCAATGTCATAAAATCTTAGGTGTTATGTAATGTAATGTTATGTTCACTAGGTCAACATTAAAATCTAAAAAATAAAAAATAATAATTAGGAATATGTTTGAGATCAAATCTTTTGAGGTGCAAAACTCTTTTAATGTGAAAAGATATTTGATCCCTCTCAACACTTACTAGATCCAGATTTAAAATTGATCTAGGCTAGTGTAGATTATACAATTTAGACTTGCAATTCCATCAAATCTTTACTATGTTTCACACAAAATGTAAAATAATGAAACTAATTGAAATGTTTTAAACATAAGAATTTATTTTTTTTTATTTCTCTATATAATATAAATCTATAGTTTTTCTTCACTATATATAATATATACATATTTTGCATGGAAATATATTAATAAGATTAATAGTGAACTATATTGAAATATTTTTAAAAATATAAGCATTACACATCTTCCTCACATTTGAGAGTAAAAATATAATATTTATTTTTACTTCTATTTTCTTTCCGTATAAAAAGATACATAATTCAATTCATCAAAGAAAGAAAAAGTAAATTTGCATATATGAATACACATTCCAGAGATACAAGACAAAGAAAAAACTTTGCCATTGGAAAATACCCAAAAAGGCCAACATGAAAACCATGCCCAATGGAAGAAGTTATGCATTTAGAGTAACATTTTAACCCTAGGATCCACACAAGAAGCATAGACCCTAGGAAACAAAATAACAAATAGACAACATGAAAACCATGCCCAATGGAGGAAGTTATGCATTTAGACTAACATTTTAACCCTAGGATCCACACAAGAAGCATAGACCCTAGGACACAAAATAGAAAATAGACAAGCCAAAAAAGTGAAATCTCCTAAAGACCAATGGATTGTAAAAACTGTATAGAAATAAAACAAGACACAATAGAGCACAGAAAAAACCCAAGAAAAAACTAGCAAAATGGGCATTGGCTGCCCACAAAAGCTTTAAAAAGAAATCCATAATCAAGCATCAGAACCTAGCGACAGTGTAGTGGCATCAACCCAACGAAGAGGCACAAGCTATAGATGGAAAGGGTTGGAGAATGACAAAAAACAATGGAATCCCAAGCAAAATGAGTTGTGAGGCAGCGGTGGCATCCGAGCAGCGCCAAGGCCTAGACTAGAGAAAACCCTAGTGAAACAAAGTGACCACAAATAGGTTGAAGGCTACAACAAACCCTGAAAAACCACAAAAGCCCCAAATAAATGTCACTAACATCACAACATGAGAAGAAAGCCCTCACTACAAGGAATAAAGGAGGCATGAAACACAGATTCAATAGGACTAGGGTTTTCGCTCCCTAGCCCCCCTCTCCCTAAACTCCCTTTCGTTTTCAACTTCTAATTACTTATTTTTGTAAAGTTGATCAATTGTGTAATTTAATATAGACATCCAAATATTTTATCCATTGTTAAGAGTGAGATTGAATTGAGCTTGCAAAGTGAGCGAACATTGAGTGAAATAATTTTACCTCGTTTGCTTCAAATTTGGTTGTAAAATCAACAATGAATTGGTTGTGCACAGTGAGTCAACAATGAATGAAATAATTTTGCCATATTTCCTTCATACTAGATTTTAATATCAACAATGAATTGAGCTAATGAATTAAACTATTTAGAATAGCATATTTAGAATTATTTTATTTATATTTGACTTTTGTTTTATTTTTATTTAAAAAGGTACGTGTCAACTCGAGATATAAAGTATGCATTTTGACATAAAAATAATAATTTAATCAATAACTATATCATTAAATTTTAATGCAACAAATAATTCCATTGAAATATCAAAAAATATATAAAGTATGCATTTTGACATAAAAATAATAATTTAATCAATAATTATATCATTAAATTTTAATGCAACAAATAATTCCATAAAAATATCAAAAAACTAATATTTAAACTCATTCATTGGATTACAACCTTCACTCTATTTTATTTGTATTCTTTTATTTTTATTTTTTTCATGGTAAGTAGGTAATACTTGGATTAATATGGGTGAAGCCCAAGATCAAACCTAGTGACCGTCAATATAACATCAAAAGTATATCCAACAACCAATAAGTCACATATACTAGGAATTTACGACTTAGCAAGAGATGAGACTCCGCGAGGGTGGGAGAGCCTACTCCTTTAGCTTTATCACAACGAACCAAATACATTCCCCTGTGAGACTTGAAACTAGGTGAAAGTTGTAGTTTATATTTTTTATAAGTAAATGTCGGGAAAAAAAAAACAAACAAACACTACATTTTCATATGACGGATGAATAAACAAATGTGGGTTTGTGTCAAATACCATGTGCAAAAAAATTGTAGATGGCGCCTTATAAATTAAAAAATGACAGTCATTTAAAATATAATAGCCCCAGGTTAAAAATCCATGTAATAATGTTAATAAAGGAAAAATAAGACCAAGGCCATGGGACACATATTCCAAGCTGAATGTTGGGAAAACATTCTAGCAGGTGTTCATTTGGTTTATTATGGCTAAAGGAAAATTGGTAAAGGAATTTGAAAATGAAAGAGGCATTAAGTGGCATTTTATTTATAAAATAATGGAAATTAGGAGAAAAGGAAGGTGAAAGGTCACAGGTTGCATGTGAGGAGGAAAATGAAGGAAAATAATGGAAATTGAAGAAAATAGAGGCCTCATCGAAAAGACTTTTGAGGATTAGTTCACAACCTTTTTTAACTTTTATCTTGGGGCTCTCTTTATTATCTCTACTCTGTCATACTGTTGCACACTTGGAGTACTCTTAGAGCACTCTAGCATTGGAGAAAGGAAAAAAAGGGAAGAAAAAGGAAAGAAAAGATCAAGCAAGGAAGAGTTGGATCAAGTGACTATAGCGAGATTACTTGTAGGTATTGAGTTGCATGTGTGATTTCCTTGCTAGTTTTGGCATGCATGCTATATCCATATGTGTATTTGGTTCTCTTGCTATCATTGGCATGGGTTTTGCTAAGTGTGACAATGGTTTCCAACCTTTCCTTTCCATTTTCAGATAGCCATGGTGTGATGGGGTTCTTTCATTTGGTTGAGTTGGATTGTCGGATGGTTTTGAAATTGAGTGAGGTGGTCTTAGGAAAAATCACAAGGCCTAGGAATCTCTAGACCGGTAAAGGTGGGATTGTGGTAAAGCTTGATTATGTATACCCTCGTTGGGCCTAGGAATCCTCGACTAGTAAATGGTGGGATATACAATAAAGGATAGAGCGTGGAGACAAACAAATTCCTCACGATTTAGGTGGAGAGATATGGAGGCATCCTCGTATAAGCCTAGTGATCCTTCGACATGTATGTGGTCAGATTATGGTAAAGCCTGGTAGTGCATGTTTCTTGTTTAGGCCTAGGAATCCCTTAGTGGGATATATGGTAAAACCTAGTTGTATAGGTGCTTACTTTGGGCCTAGAAATTGTTGACTATTTCTAGTAGGATATGTGTTGGCACTGTAGTATTTCCATTGATGTCAACATGGTCATGGTTCCAGCTAGCTAGTTGAGTTGACATTGGGATGATTGTGTTGGCATCGATTTCAATAGTATGATGACACTCATGTTGGTTAGTGTGAGCATTTGTTGACATTTATCTTGATCAGATGATGGCATTGATGGAGTTTGTTGGTAGCATGATGGTCTTGGAGGAGTTGGCATTTCCATTGCTAGACATGTCATGGTAGTTTATTGATACTGCAAGATAGTTGGATGGTGCTACTACAGGTAGAGGATGTTTCTACATGTTGATCATGCAGACCTACATGTGATAGATATGTTTCATGGCACACTAGTTGAGTTATCAACTAGGTCTTCATTAGGAATTCGTGTATATGCTTATGAGGATAGTGTTGTAGTGATGGAATGGATTGATGATGGTGCTACAAATGTGTTTGAAGATATGTTTAGATGTGTTGCCGCTGATGGTGATGTATGGTGGAGAGTGAAGAACTTGTTGGCACTCTTGCCAATCTTGTTTGTTTCCTTTCTAGGTCAATTTGGAAGTGACACTTGGGAGAAATGTTTGATCCACTTGCAGATGTGTCAGAGGCCATGTTAGAGGTTTGGAGGCTAGTACAGATACTGGAGAAGATGATCCAATAGATGGGAGAGGTCTTGAGTTGAAGGATTGATGATTTTCCTCTCCCTTAGCCACAGTCACATGGATCCAAGCCTGTGGGACCAACTGGAAGGTTCTAGGTGCATGGAAGAAATCCTATTGGAGAGGTTGTAGGCCCCAGTCACATTGAGATAGTGTCATGCATGCGACTAAGGGATTTGATGAGATTTTCTTTGCATTCCTCACATTGTTTGGAAGGAAATGAGCTTGGAAATTCCTATAGGTTTCCAAAAAAAGTGAAAAAGGTCAAAAATGGTTTGAAAACGTCCTCTCATGATGTGAATGCATTTAATCCACAAGTTGTGATGTTAGTGGATTGATTTGGTCCAATTTGTGCACCTTTGATCGTAGCCCTAAGCTCAAATTTTCCCTACATGTTTTGTATTCTTGTTTTGTGATATTTGTGGTTGTTGATTGTGAGTTTATGGTGTTAGATGTTGAGTGTATGTGTGGAGAGAAGTGAGATTGTGCTTCAAACCTTGAGTATAGCCTAGATGATGCAGCCTATGAGTGTTATTGACTGAATAGTGAGAAGATATGAATCATGTTGCAAAATGGATCAGAATTGAAGTTGTTCGATTAGAGATCGTGTGGAGAAGTTTTATATGTTGCTGGGTAGTGTTTATGTAGATTGTTCTCACACTTGTTTTATGTGGGATTTGTTGATGCATTTGGCACATAACAATAGTGTCTCTTGTTATTGATTGTATTATGAAACATTATATTGCTGTGAGGGTTTGATTGTATTCAATTTATTGTGGCCACAATTTTACTTATTTATATTTTATTTGATGATGAGGTCTTGTTGCTGAGAGCATATATGCAGAGTTGATTTCTTGTTGAGCAGAGTGTCTTGGATCCAGTTTGAAAATAGATGAAAGGAGGTCTGCATAGTGGTAGAGAAGCAGTGACTTCATGAGATAGGAGAAATGATATCAAAGCTTTAGTGAAAGGAATAATTTCTCATCCAATGGTAATTGGATAATCCAAATGGAGTTGGGTGAGGATCGTTGATCATGGTAGCCTTCAGTGGATGGTGGTCTGTAGATCCATAGAGAACAGAGTCTTTCTAGATGATCAATAATATCGAGTCTCCTAGCTTATCGGTATTGGAATTTTGTATATGAGGTTGAGTCACCATGTTGATGGGAGTCATCAAGAAATGTAAAAGACCAATTGCTTGACTAATAGAAATTCATAGCAAAGTAGCAACAATAAGAGTGGTTTTTTACCCGTTTAAGGGTTTTCCACCATATATCTTGTGTCTCTTGTGTGGATGTTCTTTTGAGGTGTTAATTATTATTTCTCTCATGATTATCTTCTTTTTGTTGCTACTAATTCACCCCCCCAGTAGTTCCCAAAGGTTTCTAAAAATTTGTATCAAAGCGGGGCTCTTGGTTGTAGCTTGATCTCTAGAGAGTAGATTTATGTTTTGTTAGTGGAATTTTTTATTTTTTTTGTCAGAATGGTTGTCCTCATTGCTTCAAATTACAATGTATGTCACAAAAATGTAAAATCTCAATTATGATCTTGTGGATCTAACATTTAGATAGTAGTATGTGAAGGTTGTGGAAAATACCCAATTGTAGATAAAGTTTTGTAGCGAGATAAACAAGCATGATTCATAATATATAAGAATATTCACAATGATGATATGAAGAGACTACTTGTTTTGAAATGTGCCAAAGACATGTGGGACAAAGTGGGGTGGGAGGGCATCTCTCCAAAGGGAACCCGCTCTAAATGTTGCTCCATATATAAAAACTAATGGATTCTGGGTGGGGTACAGAATAAGGCCACACAAGAGATGTACTTGAACTATAAACATGTTGCAGACTTGTAACAAAAGTGGCCATGGGTGTTGTAGATTCTTCTTTCCAATGAGATGTTGTAACACCCTCCTCCCACATCTACCAAAGTAACTGGCCAACTGGGGTAAACATGTGATGAGAAGTTACTATGATATATTCAACTCCCTATGTGTTAGTTAAGGAATTGAAATCAATGGAAGCATAACACACAAACCTTCCACGTCAACAACAAAACTCCCAGGAGCGATCCTAACCACTCAGGTAATCAACTCCTCACACCAACTGAAGTTTTAGACCATTAAACCAATGGATGCTCCCTTGATATGGACAAGGGTGCATCTGAGAGGCTCTAGACATTCCCACAACATGTGTATGCATGCATCTAGGGACTTTTATCCTCGGGATTTTTCCTGCGACTTAGATATTTGTGCCAGTTTCTTAGGCCTAGATCCTAAGTCACTGCCTAGAACTCAATGACATCTTCAGAAATGAATTTACATAATAGAAAATGATACATTTGTAAAAACATTGACAAAGACCAGACTAGACCCCTACTAGCCATGATAGGCATTTGGTCAAACATCTCACAGATATGTAATCTACAAGTTTAAACCACGTATCTGAGCATAGGGGTCTCATACTTATTTGAGAATCACTAAGAAGCATTGTTCCCTTATATCATTAGTTTCATTATCATCTATTAGGTCATAGATACATTGTTCATTCATTTACAAATCAAAACATGAGGAGAGCCATATATCATCATTGTCATAATACATGCTCATAACCAGCATTAACAACATAAATATCAAGGATACATTGGCCATATAATCCACATATAAACCAATACATTTACACATAAGATAACAAGGCAAGAACTTCTTATTAATGAATGCAAAAGCCAACCCGATATGGGACTACCATGTTCCACCTGAACATAGATTGGTAGAGTCAAATCTCTCTTCAGCCAATCACTCCAGTGCCATATTCCAAGCATGAAAGTGGGACTCAAACCAACAGAACCCACTAGGGAATCCTGAGGTTAAACCGCCTCACCCTCATCAAAAACACTGGGCTTTACCACAATCCACACTAGATCATTAGGCCAAAATAATAAACATGTAATAACATGCTTTACCATTATCTCCACTAGATCACTAGGCCAAAACAAGCATGGATGCCATCAGAATTTTATTGTCTCCTAGTCTCTAGGCTTTATCGCAATCCACAGTCTGATCCAAGGATCACTAAGCCATAACCAAGACATCAATCTATGGGCTTATCGCAATCCATCCCCTAATCAAACTCCACTCTCCAGCCTTTACCATACATCCCATCCCGAGATTATTAGGCCTGATCAAGAACACCCACCTCTAGGCTTTACTGTGTATCCCACCATTAACAAATTGAGGATTCCTAGGCCCACTGAGGCACACAATACCTAGATTTACCGCAACCCACAGTCTAGTTCAGGGGTCACTAGGGCAGTGGCTTTACTATAATCCACAGTCTAGTTCAGGGATCACTAGGCCATGTGTTCTTTCTTTCAGAGATACACGTCACTCAGCTTTGAATCCATCCAGAAATCCATCTCAACCAAAACATGAGAACCCCATCACACCATGGCTATCTAGAAATGGAAAGGACGAGCTAAAAACATTGTTACACCTGGCAAAACCTGTGCCATGATAGTAAAGAACCACATGCAATACCATGCATGCCCATTCTAGCAAGGAAATCACACATGCAAATTGATACCTACAAAGAATCCTGTTGTAACTACTTGATCCTGCTCTTCCTTGCTTTCTCCTTCCTGCCTCTTACCTTCTTTTCCTTCCTTGATCCAATTCCAAAGTGCTCCAAGAAAACTCTAAGTGTCCAAGAGTGAGAGAGAGAGAATAATGGGAGAGCTCCAAAACTGAGCAAAAAATTTCCAGCTGATCCTCATAAGCCTTTTTATCAATGAGGCCTATATTTTCTTCATATTCCATTATTTTCCTTCATTTTTCTCCTCACATGCAACCTACGATCTTTCACCTTCCTTTTCTCCTAATTCCCTTTATTTTCACAAAAAAATGTCAAATAATGCCTTTTGCCTTTCCAAAGCCTTTTCCAAATTCCTTTAGCCATAATAACTGAAATGAACACCTAATAGGATGTTTTTCCCACCATTCAACTTGGAATATGAGTCCCATGATTATGGTCTTATATTTTTTTATATGGATTTCTAACTAGGGATGTTATAGAACCTTCCCCCTTGGGGGAACACCATCCTCAGTGTTCAATGCCACCTATACCTTAGAAAAACCGCTCAAAAATACTTCCCATGAAGCTTTATAACATAGCTCATTGCAGTATTTACAATGACCATATGCTAAAACATGAGAAATATATCATTTACTGGAGCTTTATAACACAACTCATTACAATATTTACAATAATAACAACATACACACACATACACATTTGGTTCAACCAACAAATAACCATATTGTCTATGGAAGTTTATAAATCCAGCTCGATACAATATTTACAATAATACACACATATACACATATGCACATTTTCTCAACCAACAAATAAAAGGATACAATGCCTGCATCTGCAACAAGGGAATCCAGAGGCTCACACCTCCACCCTCAAAGTAATACCAGGATTCACGTCCTTCTCAAGAAGTATATAATCCACTGCAAGTTCAAGTCTGCATCAAATATCCAACACTATAATTTTGTGCCACATGTTCTCTCAGTGAATAGTTATCGGCTTATTATTTGAGGGCTCACTCCCAATGTGAATTTGATTCCATCTGGAAATGCTAATGAACAAAAAAAAATTGTCCTTGTCCCTCCCTTCTCTTCTACATGGTCCCTCTGGCAATCTAGCCACCCCTTCTATGCAGTCACTCATCTTCCAAGTTCCTTGGCATCCGCTATCTTGGGAGATCCATCCCTTGGTAAGGATTCCTCACATTGGAAGGTCAAACTACCAAGGCATATATGTGCCTCAAAACCATCATACCATTCATATCATGCTTATTGAAATCAATGGACACTATTGGGCACCAGTGTCCCACAATGGCCCTGCTCATGAAGTGCTTTACCAACATACTCTTGCATGTTCCAATTCCTTTTGTTATTGCTAGTAATTCTTGTAGTTAGTTTCAACCACCCAACCAGGCATTTTCGTGCTTCCTGTACCAAGCACATAACTTCCATTATATTTAAAATAAATTGAAATAAATTCACATCATACCTCATCGGTGGCCCGTCAACAAGGTACACTTGCAATTATGTTTTCTTCCTATCACAACAAGTCAAACTAGCATCTTTGACCAAATCATCATGTATAAACATATCACATAATATTAGCTCAAAACACAACCATCATAGATAAAAATCATAAATCACATGTAACCATCATAAACCAGAATCATAGATCACATGTAATCATCATAGACCAGAATGATAAATCACATGCATAATAAAATTGAAATAAAATACTTATACTTATCCTTTAACCAATGCTTAGCTTCTACCTTTGTCCTTATTCCGTACACACACCGGATTGGTTGCCACACCCAACATTAGGGGAATTTTAAGGTCTAAAATGGGCCTCCTAAGTAAATTATAAAATAATAGTGGAAATAATAAAATAAGATTAGATTACATCATCAAATTTTAGAAGGAAAAAAAACTACTTTTTCAACTCGTATTTTCAACTTATCTCCCTATGGGTTTACTCAAATTTCAAACAAGAATACTCATTGGATGAAGAATTTGATTCCTCTTCCAATGAGTACCCATGTTGCATACTTTTGATAGACCCCGCTACACGAAAAATGGGAAATATATGAAAAAAATTATTGCATTTACGTTTTTTCATGTATTTCTCATTTTTTGCGTAGCAGGGTCCATTGAAAGTATGCAACATGGGTACTCCTTGGATAAAGAATCAAAATTTTCATCCAATGAGTACTCCCACTCGAAATTTGAGTAAAATGTTAGGGAGATAAGTTAAAAATACAAGTTGAAAATTAGTTTTATTATTTTATTATTTTTTAATCCTTTCATTTTTTACCCAAAAAATGGTGAATCATCTCGCATGGTTGACATCTACATCTTGAATCTTATTGGTTCTTATAAAGTTTATTTTGGTTGTACATTTTTTTAAGAGGCCCATTTTAGACCTCAAAAGTTCTCTAATGCAAACATCTAGTGCCTTCTCCTCAACGATGTACGCATAAATATAGTGTGCATCACACATATACAACACCATGCAATACATGCACCTACACCTAACATACCACACATCACATACATCTACACCTGGTGCACAACACCACACAATTCATGTACCTACACCTGGTGTACAACACAACACAATACATGTACTACACAAAGTACAACACAACGAGTACACAAGTTACGATACCACAACTACACATTGCACATACATAATACCGCATGCCCGCAACACAACATGTACGACATGCATACAATACCACATGTATTCCAGTACCATATGTAGAACATGTACACAGTATCACTTGTACACAACACCACCTGCACAAAATGTGCACAACATCAAATGTACACAGCGCCACCTGCCCAATGCATACACAACACCACATGTACACCACACCACTTGTACAACATGTACACAGTACCACATGCAAGACATGTACATGACACCACATGTACACAGCATGACATACATGACATGTACACAACACCCCCTGCACACATCACCACATGTACAACATGTACATAACACCGCATGCGCAAAACGCCATATGTACAATCATGCACACAGCACCATCTGTACATAGTACCACTTGTACAACATGCACGCAACACCACATGGTAATATCACTACATATACAACATGTACGCAACACCACATTGTAATATCACTACATATACAACATGTACATAACACCATATGTACACAACACCACATATCCAACATGCACACAACACCGCATATCCATCATGTGCACATTATGATATGTACACAACACCGCATATCCAACATGTACATAACACCATCTATACCCGGCACTGCACACACCACCATAGGTACAATCACTTGATATAAAATGTGCACAACATATACACAACAATAGTATTGCACATCCAAACCCACACTACCTCTACCAACAAACCTTGCTTCCAGTGTCTCTCTGTCATTCATGCTTATCCTAGCATGTCACAGATCACATTGTTTTCATTCCGCTGATGTATCTCTCAGCATTATCGTATCCATAACATAATCATAGACATAGTATAATCACATAATATCAATTCATATCCACATGATATTGACCTCAGAGATCTATTAGGCTACTCTTCCCACTTGATTCCCCATAAGACCGAGAACCTTTTCATGCCATTGAATTGCATAAGCAATCATTCCTCCACAAGAATGATCCATGACAACCCTGTCAGACAGTGACATAGATAGATATATACATATACATATACATAAACATTAGCATAAAACAATCATGATCCCGTCAAAAAACGACATACATACACACATACATACGTATTTAAACATTAGCATAATCATGATCATAACATAATTACCAGATAGCATAAGTTCAAGGTTAAGAGAACTCCCTTTATTTGTGCACACCATGTACAACATTGAGAACAATCGTTCCCAAGATAGCCAAGGCATCAGATGCCTCAACTCTATATACTCTACTTTTCCTGATTACTTTTCTCATGACTGTCTTGCCATCGTCCATTTACACCAATGGACCCAACCAATCCAACTGACTGTCATACTCTTGCCTTCAGTTGCCCTTATACATGCACAGAGCTTCATTACATGTTGTGTTTTATTCATCTTCCCTAGATCCATTAAATTTCCTCTTTTCCTAACCAATTCCCAAGAATCCTCAAGACATAAAAGGCAAGAAAAACACAAGAAGAAAACCATGAAACCAATAACAATATGACACCGTGAACAAAGTGGTATGGCCATACACTAGAGATAAACAAAGTTGCAAATCAAGCACAAAGAATTGAAATCACAAGACTCTCAATAGACACCATGACTCAATCCCCATGGCTCCTAATGCTTCCAAGAAAAGCTCAACCTGAGCCTTCTTTAGAATTTCATGGAAGTCTCTTTGCCATGCAATCCTATACATCATATTTCCATAAACACATAACTTTCAGTGCATAAATTAACATAACAATACACAAATTATGAATACATATCCTCATAATTTCAGACAAGTTCAAGGTTAAGAATATTTCATGTATGCAAAGCACTCATTTGTTTGGAATTGCGGTTTCCAGACATAGCCAAAGGAATTTTCACCCAATTCCTTTCTTTTACCTTTTCCTTGCTACAATTGAGTCTTACTATGCAGGGTCACATCACCCAACTGTTAGTTTTATAAACAATTCAACTATTACCTTGAAATGTTAATACCAAGCATGTTTCCATGGAACTATTAACACATGTCAACCACATGTTCCAAATATCGAGACAATCATATCTATCAATTTGAAATCAACCATTAGCAAGACTAACAATCATGTCATAATCCATAGTCAACTCATAGTCATTAGATATAATGCTACAACTGTCACCTATTACACTCAAGTACATGTCAGCTATCTCAACACATGTGTGCATAAAACCATCTTAAAACAATATCATTTCTTGATGAAATCTTATAGGCGCATACTCATATCATGCGACTAATCAAACATTCAACAACAGATATATGAAATAATAAAGACCAACACTCAAACACCAAATAGACGACATAATCAAATATTCAAGCACATAGTAGACGATATAATCAAGCTCATACCTTAAGGTATCTCAAGGGAGGCTATCTTGTCTACACAATCAATCTAGTTAGCACGATATAACTTCACAACTCATCAACTCAAACATAAATAAGATCGTGATATCATAAGCTCATAAACATTTTTCGTTCATGCATAACAATCACATATGTACAATCAATCTAGATTAGTATGACATAATATCATAATAAGTCAACTCATACCTGAAGAACATAACCATAACCATCTACATAGACCAATCCAGGTTAGCACGATACTTGTAACATCAAGATCTTAAATGCAATAACCATAACCATCAAGCTAACTATCATATAACAACAATAAGTTAACTTATAACATACTTCAACAACATATAACATAATCATCAAGTTATCTAACATAAAACAACAATATCAATGTATACAAACACATGTTAATATCATTCATGACAATCTGACACATGTGCATATGACTACAATAGTCAACTATCATTTATAGACATGTAACTATAATAATAATTGAATGACAAGTATAAATAACCCTAATTCTTACAACAACCATTAACCACATACATGCATGCCCACCATACAAACCTGTATGACGATCTGCTCTTACCCCGAAGTTTAGTGTTGCAATCTTGCTTTGGTGATCTACATCTCTTGCTCTATCTCAGCCAGCACATCAACATCATAACAACCAACCACATCATGATGACCTAAAATGCATACAATGACCTCACAATGCATGTTTGACCTACTATACATGCATAACTATAATGATCCAAGTGGATATTGGTGGCCACCCACTAATTCCACTTGGATCCCTTGTAGTGCTTCTTTCAATTTTTCAGTTTCCTTAATTATAGCACAATTTACTATTTTTATTAGTTTTCCGGGTCCTAAACTTTTGGAGCCGTTTTGAGGCCCTAAACGACATTTTTGGGAAATCTACCACCAGTGATTTTTTTGTCAAAAAATCATATTTTTTGTCATAGTCCTCGGAGAGATCTTTCCAATGGGCTATCATGCGCGTCAAACGGAGATAATACGACCAATTCACGACCCCAGGAAGTTAATGTACCAACTTACCCAAAAATGGGGCCCACAATTTGGCGTTTCATCTTCTAAGGTTAGGTTTTGGAATGTGAAGGGTTTTCCATTGTTTCTCAACAATAAATAGGCCTTCGAGCCTCATTGTAACACAGTTTAGAGGCATGTAGCCACACATCTCTTCTCAGAGATAAGCTACCATCGCCCTAGCTGGTTTATTTCCATTTTTGGTTGTAAGCATATTTCAATATTTTTCATTAATGAAATGAAGTATTATTTCCATTGCATATATAACTTTATGGTTATCTCTGTATCTTATTGCATTCCTGTTTAAATAGAGATCATATAACCATGACAATGCATGCATAATAACATATGGACACTGACATGCATTCATGACTAAAGCCTCCCAACAACAACATCATCAACCTTCACATGGTGACATCACTACAACCATGATCAACACCATGCAAATGTAACAAGCACAAGGACTACAAGCATAAGGAACACATATTCAACCGACATGAATGCATGACTAACACATCACCCATCCAGACCAAGGGGTGAACCATGCTCTGATACCACTATGTGGTATCAGATATCACACAAAGAGAACAGAAACTAGACACCACCCAAAGAGATTGAAACGCGCTCTTATACCACTCTGTAACACCCCCCTCCCACACCTACCCAAGTAACCAGCCAACCAGGATAAACATGTGACAAGAAGTTACTATGATATGATTCAACTCCCTATGTGTTAGTTAAGGAAGTGGAATCAATAGAAACACATCACACAGACCTTCCACATCAGTAATAGAACTCCCAGGAGCCATCCCAACCACTCAGGTAATGAACCCCAACTAAAGTTTTAGACCATTAAACCCCTATACGCTCCCTTGATATGGGAAAGGGTGCATCTAGGAGGCTCTAGACACTCCCACAACATGGGTATGCATGCATCTGGGGAATTTTATCCTTAGACTTGTGCCTATGGCTCCAAGATTTGTGCCACTTTTTCAGGCCCATAGCCTAGGTCACTGCCCATAACTCAATGACACCTTTAGAAATGAATTTACACAATAGAAAAATGATACATTTGTAAAAAAATTAACAAGTACTAGAATGGACACTACTAGCCATGACATGCATTTTGTCACTATGTCACAAATATGTAATCTATAGGTTTAAACCACAAATCTGAGCATAAGGGTCTCATTCTTATCTAAGAATCGCTAAGCAACATTGTTCCCTTATATCATTAGCAACATTATCATCTATTAGGTCATATATACATTGTTCAATGATTTGAAAATCAAAACATGAGGAGAGCCATACATCATCACTATCATAATACATGCTCATAACCAACATAATTAAAAAAATATCAAGGATATATCAGCCATAGAATCCACATATAAACTAGTACATTTACACATAGTATACCAAAGAAAGAACCTCTTGTTAATGAATGCAAAATCCAACCTGGTATGGGACTACCACGTTCCACCCAACCATAGATTGGCTCAGCCAAATCTCTCTTAATTCAATCACCTCCATGCCATATTCCAAGCATGAATATGGGACTTAAACCAAAAGAACCAACCAAGGCATCTCGAGGCTAAACCACCTCACCCTCATCAATAGAAACCAAGCTTTATGACAATCCACATCAGATCACTAGGCCAAAACAAGCATGGATACCACCGGATTTTGTTAGCAAATTATATATTACAGAGAAATGGAACACATAAAATATTGCAGAAATATAAACACAGAAAATGCATAAAACAGGAGAGACAAAGATATACGTGGTTCACCCAGTTTGGGCTATGTCCATGGAGAAACAACCAATCCTTCTTTTTATATTATCTAGCAAATTGAAGAGATACAACCTACAATAGATCCGTTGTAATTCCCTCTTCACTCTCAATCTCCTCTCTCTTCCTCACTCATAATACAGATCTATATAGACAAAATACAATTCCATCATATATAGCGAGGGGTTGCCTTCTAGGGCAAAAAACTCTAAATTAAACATAAGTTCTACCGTTAGGTCTCTGCCTAATGAACGAACCAGATTGACTACGAAATTACAACATTTTACAAGGAAATTTTACATCTATTCTTAGCTTTGGGGGTGTTGCCCCCGATCCCCCCATTAGAGGGGGCTCCCAAAGATCACATTTGACCCCTTGGACCCCCCTGCAGTGAATATTTTATGGGCGGCATTTTCGCCCCATTACGAACTAGGGTCCAATGCGGCGATACCTCTGAATACAAAAGATAATCAGGCTCCACACCCAATAATCTCCCACTTGGAGACTGATTATAGCAACTCCATCACTGCTTCATTTGTTGGAAAATGACTCCACTTTGGACTTGGTTGTTTCTCATCGTCTTCATCATACTTGAAGACCAATTTAAACTGAATAAATTCTCAGTTTCTCCCTGGTTACAACTTTTATTAACATATATGTAGGATTCTGGCTAGTGTGTATATTTTCTAGTTTCAATTGTCCATCTTCCAACATTGACCATATCAAATGGTACTTGAGTTGTATATGTTTAGCTTTGGAATGAAAAAAAGAGTTCTTTGCAAGATGTATGGAACTCTGGCTATCATTGTATAACTTGCCCAACTCCTGCTTCTTACCCAGTTCATCTAGAAACCTTTGTAACCAAATCTTTTCTTTACTAGCCTCTATAGCAAGTACATACTCTACTTATGTTGTTGAGAGTGAAAAAACACTTTGTAGTTTTGAGACCCAATTGACAGTTGTTCCACCAAAAATAAACACATACCCTCTTGTGCTTCTTGTTATCTCTATCACCCACCATATCTGCATCAACATATCCCTATAGAAAAATGTTTGAACCACCAAAGCATAATGCTTAATTTGTGGTACCTCTCAAATACCTAAGAATCCACTTTACCGCCATCCAATGTTCTTTTCCTAGATTGTTCATGTACCTGCTTACAACTCCCACTAATGTGCAATATCAGGCCTTGTGTAGACCATTGCATACGTTAAGCTTCCAACTGCTAATGCATATGGAACTTTAGACATATGAGCCATTTCTTTGTGAGTCTTGGGACACTCCTCCTTACTTGATTTGAAATGGCTAACCAAAGGTATACTAACTGGTTTTGCATTCTGCATATTAAACGTTTTCAACACTGTTTCTATATACTCACTTTGAGACAATGTTAATTTGCGATTCTTCCTATCTCTAGTTTTCTCATACCAAGGATTTGTTTTGCAGCACCCAAATCCTTCATTGTAAATGAGTTTTCCAATTTTCTTTTGAGCACATTTATTTCCTGCATGTTAGAACCTGCAACAAGCATGTCATCTACATACAATATCAATATAATATAGTTTCCATCATTTTGCCTTTTGAGATAAACACAATGGTCAGAGTGACATCTAGTATAACCTTGTTCAGACATAAACATGTCAAATTTTAGATATCATTGCATTGGAGCCTGTTTTAAGCCATACAAGCTCTTCTTCAACTTGCACACTAGTTTCTCCTTCTCTTTTACCTGATATCCTTGTGGTTGCTGCATAGATATCTCTTCCTCCAAATCCCCATGGAGAAAGGTTGTCTTTACATCTAACTTCTCAAGATGTAAATCTTCAGCTGCTACTAGACTTAAAATAGTTCTGATTGAAGTCATTTTAACAACAGGAGAAAATAT
>APFE030588778.1:0-22871 GCA_000404065.3 Pinus taeda
ATGGAAAGGCTGTTGGGGGAAAATGCTGCCCATGCTTGTGCACGTAGATGGAATACCCTGGGCCACAACTTACAAATCTGAGAATACCATACACCCATCCGATTGAGGGAAGCTTTGGCAAGGGTTGACCTTTACAAGAAATTCGTTCAAAGCCTCCAAGCCAACTGGATTGGCCTTAAAATCAGCCCACCACTACTGCTGGGTTTGACTGAAGGGAATACAAAAGAAAATGACGTTCAACAATGGGCAGAAGTAGATAGAACAACAGGGTTTCACACCCACAGAGAGGATACTACCACTGAGCCTTGGGATGCCAGGGAAGCAGTGCAAGCCATGAAAGATGAGGACTTGGATTGAGTTGCTCAAGGATGAGCAAATGGTTCAGCTGGGGGGTGATGATGAGCCCCAATTTTGGTACAATTTGGGCTCATTTTGGCCTATTTTACTTGCTCAAACCATTCATCTTTATTTTCTTATGCATGCATTTCTTAGTTTATTCATGTTGTTTGTAGGAAGAAGGTTAGACACTTTATCTACGTGACTAATGCATTATGATTCCAGGTTTTGCATTAAAAAGGAGCAAGAGACAACGAAAAAGGGGATAAGGAGACAATAAGGTGGCACTACTGATTTTGTGGAGAGATGTCCATGGTCTTGGGACATTCCTCGTGATTCCCACCAAGAACTCCGAGCTCCAATCCATCTCCCCTCTGAGCTTAAGAAGCAGCCAGCTATCCTATAGGAACAGCAGTCATAAACTATTCTACAGGAACAGTAGTTATGACTGCCCTACCGGATCCGCAGTTAGACTCTAGTTGGACATCCGAGCTCCTAAAATCAAGGGCACTTGGTGGATCATCGTTTTTGTATAAGTATGAAGGCCTTAGCCTTAGATAGTTGTTGAACTCTTGTATTGTTATTGTAATTTTGGAGCACAGTTCAGTTTTCGTTCCTTTTTGTAAGCCAATTTGGCATGACATCAGATTATGAATAAAGAAGGCAGTTTGTGATCTAGTTCTGAGTTTCTTAAGGAGACTATAGCTCTCAGGTTAGGGCCCAACCTGAGAGCCATAGATCCCCTCTGCTGTAGTGTTGTTCCCATTTCATTTCCAGCACTTTAAGTTTTCATTTGCACATGCAATTCAAATTACAGTTTGATGATTTGGTTTTCTTATGAGTAGGATAGATTTTGCTTATGGTACAGTTGGTTCCACTTGCTTAGAGCAGAGATACCATCAATTGGAGCTCCAGCAAAACGGTTGTTAAGGCTCACTGCCATCTCTCTTGAAGATTGGGGTGTAGTCCATAACTAGCCACCAAAAACACGCATTACTTTACTTGATCATTGCTGCAATACAGTCTTGGTCTTGATTAGATGCTTCCTTGTCAGCCACACCTGCACACATACTTTCATCACAGCCTCATACACATTTCTCCTTGCGTTTTGGATTGTTGTTCATTGAATTCTTGGCATAAGTAATTTAGGTTGATGTACTTTCGATTTGGTGACATTCATAAGCATTTGTTTCATTTACACTCCTCTTTCTCGTTCCATTACCATTACCTCCTTCTTGATCACGCATGTAACCATATCCCCTTGACCCTCACTTCGTTCTGTCCTCTCCTAAAGTCTTCCATTCCTCACGTAGCTTCATTCCTTGGCCTTTCATCGACATTACCTTCAACATACTCCCCACACCCATTTCCCATCTCATTCCTCCACTTCTGAGCCATCACCAGCCTTATCCCTACCTCACATATCTCTTCCTACCATTCCATCACTCCTCCATCACTTCAAACCTTCACGGTAGGGCATCCTGTAGCAGCTTATAGACATCCTGTAGAAACCTCTGAGTATCCTGCAGGATCCCCTGCAAACATCCTGTAGGAGGCCATTCATTCGGTTGCTGAGCTTCTGAATGTGGAAAACCTCTGTGGATGGATGCTAAGGGTCCATAGGGACCTCACCTAGCCTCCCCAATCTGTCCCATGCTTTCCTTCCTTCTCCATCCCAGCTGCACAACCAAACCCTAATTAGCACACAATCATAATCATCTCATCCACTTAAAGGAAAAATACAAAAACATGTCTTTTATGATGCAAGCAGTTTAGATCCATGCATTTTCACTTATCAGAGGTAACAGCAGCATTGGTAGAAGTTTCCTTCACGTCATTTGCATTATAGAGGCTAGACTAGTTAAATTAGGGTTTCCTAGGTTTACATGCTTTGATTTGCTTTCAGTTCATTTTTGGCAAGTAGATTAGTTTTCTTTGAGCTAGCCTTTGTCCATCATTGATAAAGCTTCTTCTGTGAGCCCATAGAAGTTGGCTTGAGCCCTAGCGGACTTGTGCCAGCTGACCAAGTGATAGATGCGACAAGAGCTAGTACTTGTGCATACAGCACCGTCGCTTCCAAGTTTGTACGAACTACCGGGTTGATAAAATGAGAGACAGGAAGCCCCAGGAGTTGTAGCAATATTGCTACAATACTGGAGCTCACCAGGTATTAACCGTTGTCACATCATGAATGCCGCCAGCCATTCGATCGCCGACCCCATAGATCTAACGGTGGGCAGTCGATCTCACCAACAAACGGGCGGAGGTTTAGCGTCCGGGGGATTGGCGGTTTTACCGCCGTACCCCCACCACGCGTCAACAGCCCGGGTTGTTCGGAGCCCCCCCTCTTACCACTTACCACCTAGGGGTGCTCCCGGGAAACCACTTACTGCCTGTCCCCTCCCGCTAATGTCATACCCACGTCAGCATGATGTCAGCACCCTTGTCTGCCCCCGCTGCTCCACGTCGCCTCCACGTCGTCCATCCGCCCGCATACCCTGCCACCATGTCACCACCACCTGGCCACCCACATCAGCCGCCACGTCACCCTGCCATACCCAGACCCACCGATGACGTCATCACCAAAAAGGCGCCAAAGGGCAAAATTTGCATAAAAATTCGGGAAATGACTGTTTTATGTCATTTTAACTTGTCGTTTTCAGATCTTTGTCCATGCGAAAGACGTCGTTTGCGGCCAAAATCGAGAATTGGTCCACCAAAGCTATTGCCGCCCTTGAAGTCAGCTCAAATTACCTGCCATTATTCCAGTTGGACACCTCCTGCACTGAAAAATCTAGGTATTTGCCACAGTCGACCTATTTCACCCATGTTTGTGCCATTTTTCTCCTAAATTTTCTGTAAAGAACTCTGCAAAGCTCCTCACAATCAAATTATCCACTAAAAATACCCGAAAACTTAGTAAAGTCCCTACACCACAAAGCTCTGCAAAAAACCCGTGCCCTTCTGTGAAATTCACCGTGAAAAACTAATTGTAGAAGCTGAGCTACCGGCTAAATCCCATGTAACTGCACACTCATCCCTGTTATCAGAATTCCCTTTGAAAACCAGCTAATTAGCTCAAAAACGCTCTGGTTTCTTCAAACAGAATGCCCCACAGTTCATCAAACCTGTAAAAAATCTCCTCATACTCTCAGAACTGCTCACTTTTAAAACACAATTCAGTAGGCAGTCCTCAGCCTCTGCACTAATCCTAAGCTCAAGTAAACATCCAATAAATTTCAGACATGGCCACTCCATCTGCTCTAGATGTTGCTCCTGTCAATCCACCCAGTAAGGAGCTTGAAGCTATGCCACTTGTGGACAGTGACTTCCTCATTGCAGATTTTGTGGCAGAGAGGAACCACTTACAGACCTTCTGCTAGCTAAGGAACAGTCACTTGGACAACAGTGACATGTATGGCATCTGGGAGTCTAATCTGCCTACCTACTTTTTTCCATCTGTGAATGTTTTTCCTGAAGTCATTCACCTCTGTGCAGAAAATTATGACCAGAAACTCAGAGCTGTTAAGTCTCCATCTGGGAGCATCCTCTTTTACATAACTCCTGATTCCATCAATCAGATGCTAAATTACAAGCAAACCCAGCTGCTCTACCCCTTTTCCATAAAGTATTTGCTAGATGAGGGCTCCAAGCTCTCTAGCATTGAGATTGCTGCAGTTGCCAAAACTTTCATGAGAACAGACTGCCAGCCTTCTGGGCCACCTCCTTTCCCATATGCAAATTTCAATGAGGTAGGCAAGCTGCTTGTGGACATGATATCCTCCGTCCTGGGGTTCTCCACAAATGAGCATGTTGATGAAACTGTGTTGGTCTTGTTATCTGCATATAGCCCTGGGAGGCCCCCTGCTATAAAATAAAATTATGCCAGGTTTATTGCCAACAAGATACATGACCAATTGGTGAGGCTGGACAGGGAAGCAATATTCAAATATTCATCATACATCTATCACCTCTTCATGTACTATCAGACATATTGCTTCTAGTGCCACAGCAAGAAACTAGATTCATGGGATGAGAGGAGGCCTGTCATCTTCTGGTCTTCAGCTTTCCATCAAGTCCAAAACTCTCCCTACTCCTACTGTGAATTTATTGACCAATTTGTCTATCTAGTCACATGCCTCTTGAAGAGGACTCCTCCTGCCAGATTGTCCAAAGATATGCAGAAAATCTTACAGCTGTCCAGGAATTACAAAATATGTGATTGTTATTTATACCAAAATCACACAATCATCAAGATCTATGGCTGTGAGCTCTATCCTTATAGGCTCCCAAGATATGTGCCTATGAGATTGTTTGCCTTGGAATACTATAGGCAACTCATCAATTCTGGCCTTACACACTTCCATAGTGCCAAGAAGAAAGCCAATCTCAAATTCAGAGACCACCTAGGCCCATTCATCATGAACAAGAAAGATGGTTGGCAAGAAGCTGATCAAATATTGGGGCAACAACTTAAACTCAAAAGGAGCTTCTGGTGGGTCCCTTATGACCCTGAAGGCTTTATCAGTGCTAGGAGAGTCAAGTATAGGCTGCTAGTCTATAAACATTGCCCATATCCAGAAATTGAACATTTTGCCAACTAAGATGAATGGGTGCCTGATACATTACTAGAGGAATTTACTCAGGAGGAGACAATGGAGCAGACTGTGAAAGATTTAGAGAAAACTCTTGACTTGGATTCTTGTCAGCAGGTCATATTCAAGCAACCAGTCTAAGTGGGAGAAGGCACATCCACTGCTGCAGCTGCACAGACCACCCAGCAGGCATCTACTACAACAACAACCACAACAAAAGGCAAAGAGGTAATGGATGAACAACAAGAAATAGAGGAAGGGCAGCCCAGTACTTCAAAAGATCAAAGTCAAGGGCAAGCCCCTGTACAGCCAGTTGAAACACCCCAAATCCCAGTTTTGCAAACACCTCTCAATGAAGAGAGAGGCAAAAAATGAGATAGAGAGGAGGCCACACCTCCAAGTGGGTCAACGCAGCAACCGGAGGCCAAGAGGCCGAGAATTGACCCTCAAACCGAGGAAGAAGACACCAGTGAGGAAAGAGCAGAAATCCAAAGCAAAGAAAGAGAAATCAGCCAGCAGACTGCCACTAGTTCATTTCAGCAGGAACATGCCATGCAGCAAAGCACAGAGGTATCCTCCTCAAGACAGCAGGGCAAGCAACCAGCTGGAGTCAAAGGGTCATTCATGGAAATCAAGGCCCAAAATGAACTCTTAAGAGTTCAACTGTATGATCAATTTTTGAAGACAACACCCTCCAAGCAGCAGAGATTGATGGCAGCATATGACATCAAGGAGGATAAGATGATTTTTACTCATCTTAAGCCTAAAGTTCCAAAGCCTAGGTCATCTGCATACTACACCAAAACAAGTCTAGAGGTCCTCTCCAAGGACATACACCCCATGGATCAAATAGAGCTGCACAAACAGACAGGGGAAATGGTGTATGCCACACTTGCAGACAAGGCCATGCTAGCCCATCAGTTAAAAGAATCACTAAGGAATACAAATACACAGCTTGATTTGGAAAGGATGTCTTCCACTGCTAAGGACAACAGAATAAAAACTTTGGAAGACATAATCACTGATCTAGGACATGATCCTAAAGATCCAAAGGGTATTAAGGTCCTTATGAAGAAAAAAGAGGATGACATTGTTGCACTGAGAAAGCAGGAAAAATTGCCTCCAACCATTCACCCTCAAACATCAGAACTTATACAAGAGAAGCAAGTTGATGAGGCCATGGATCTGCTTCTGATGATGAATCAAAGAATATTGCAAATGGAAGCAGAATTGGAAAAGGCATTGCAGGACAAGCAAGGGGAGTCAACCTCCCAGCCCCCTCAAACTTCTACAACTCTCGGCCCTGCCCCTCCTACACAAGCAGCAACAGCTCCTCCTACCATTCCAACACCAACCACAGCCACATCAGCAACAGAAGCAACAACAGCAGTAGAATCTGGCATGAGTATGGAGAACTTGATGAAAGCTGTCAAGGAACTTGAGGTTCAGGTGACAGAAATCAATGAAGCTAAAGATAGACTGGCCAAGTTAGAGGCCAGCTATGACAAGTCCAAGATGACAATGGCAGAGAAGCAGAGAGAGATAAAGGCCTTGGAAGCCAAAGTGAAAGCTTTGAAAAAGGAATTGCTTCTAGGAAAAACTCTGGCATAAATCAAGAAGATAATCTGGGCCAAAATTGGCCAATCAATCCATGACAAATGGAGGTCAATCCAGGAAATACATGAGCAAATTGAGCTAAAGGCATAGCTCATGTTGAAATACAAAGGGCCAGAACAACACTAGGAATCATGCCTGAGCAGGCCAATAAAATGATACATTTCCTCAATACTCACACTAGGGAGGAATTGGCAGCACTAAAAATAAACAGCAGAACATACACTATCCTGACAACCAAGAAAGTGCTAACTTTGAGAAATTTCACTCAAACTCTAGAAAGGAAATGTCAGGATATGAAGGCAGAAATTGATGAATTCAGGGCAAAGATGATAGTATTGCAGGATAAAGGACTGCCTAGCCTAGTGACTGGCACAGGACAACTGTTGTCATATGATCAATATATCACAAGGATCAACAATTATTTTGAGAATCAGATCACAGCATCCACCAGCTCCACAGAAGAAGCAGGGCCTCCCTCTGGGCAGTCTCTGTATGACAAATTAGAAAAATTATTTTTTATTGAGCATGAGATAAATCATCTATTTTAAGTGCCTCCAAATTTCTACAGATATACAGAAGCAGATGAAACACTGGTAAAGATAAGGAGACATCAGCTACCTCTAGCTGATTGGTGGCAGGCAATGCTGGAAGTTCTACCCAGATGATTCCACTATATTATTCCTTTTGTGAAAATTCAGATCTCAGTCACAGTACAGGTCAGCAGATAATCCAGCATGCATATATCACAACAAGCATCCGTACAGTGACTCATCAAAGCACTCGGACAATAGGCTCAATTAACACAGATTTAAAGGCACAACTACAACCAACTTTCCTGAGCCAAAAAGTCAAAAGTTGTCTGACAGAAAGATAGCTGCCATCTCAACATTGATTGTTGTAGTTATATCTTTCATTTACTTTTTGTAAGAGAGTTGGTTGTGCAATTTATTGCACAATAACTCACTATTTAGATATTTTATCCTATTTTTTGTATATATATCCCCTCAAAGAACGTATTGAGGGTCAGTTGTAGTGAAACTCTTTCAAAAGAGCTGTATTGTATATCTGAGACATTTTGCTAATACAAATTGCTGGTGGAGTTCCTGGTTCCTATACTGTCTGAAGGTGGAAATGAATGGCTCTGTTATGTTGTAGAATTCCTGTGTCATTTGCTGGAACAATAAGTTATTATGAACTGTGTTCTTGTCTTTCTGTGTATGCAATAATTTATATATGTTCATTATCATAGTAAATAGAGAAAAATAATAGCTTAGGATTTGTTTGAATACACCCTATGCTCAATCTCTATTTCTAAATATGTTTTCTTCTGGATTAGCTATGGATATGAATTATTAATTGCTCATGTCTAAACTAATTTTTTCACTGTGAATATTGTTTAATAATTCTTAACTGCTCTTAAGCAATACTTTCATTTCTCCCCTTGTTAGCATAGAGGAAGATTCTCAATTTCCTTTCACTCATTAATTCCATAACTTCATTACCTAATCTTAAAAAATTGTTCCACAGATGCCTATCTGGCTTTGCAGAAATACTTTGTCTTCAGAAACATACTTCAGCAGCACACTGCCCTGAACTCCATTTCCCAATGGCCCAAACTGTTTCGTAATTTATACCTCATCTCTGTTTGAATTCACCAGCCAACCAAATTCAAAAAAAAAATAGAAAACCATAACTAGCCTAAAAATCACCCACCAACAAAGCTAAATCATAAAGAGAGAGCCCTCTCTGGTTGCAAGTAGGCTAGGACCTGTAGCTAAAAGATTGGTTAGTGGTTACCTCGGTCGTATTCCCTTTAGGAATCAGGGAACAACTTGAGTGATAACACCAGGTTGTCCAGTTTTAGGAAAGCCCTGATATTGTTGAAGAAGCTGACCTTAGATATATTAGCCTAAATAAGGATATTGCATGGTTGTTGTATGACCAACTTGAGCTTGGGTTATTCCTTTTAATGGCTACCCTAATGGAATTTATGTCATTCTTAGAACATGTCGAATAATTGGCACTTGTGGCATGATATAAATGGGTTGACTTACTTGTACCTATTAAATAGTCTGACCAAGTGAGTCATTGTTAGGTCCCTATAATACTAGTGTATTCCTTCATTATTATTGTCATTGTAGCCCCTTATTGTTATTGTTGTGCCCCTGTTGTCCCATATTGTTATTATTGTGCCCCATAGAATCCAACTATTGTTATTGTTGTGCCCTTACACTATTAAAGACAAATTTCCCATTCCTGTCATTGATGAATTATTGGATAAAGTACAGGGAGAAATTTACTTCACCAAGTTGGACCCCAGTTCATAACCGCTCGTAAAATATTCGCTACAAGGGGGGTCCAAGGGGGGTGGTTGCGACCTTTGGAAGCCCCCCCTCATCAAGGGGATCAAGAGTAGTGTCGCCAAAGCTAAAAATAGATTTAAAATTGCCTTGTAAAATGTTGTAATTTCGTAGTCAATATCGGTCGTTCATTAGGCAGAGATATGATGGTAGAAGTTATGTTTAATTTAGGATTTTTTTTCCCTAGAAGGAAACCCCTCTCTATATATGAGGGAATTGCATTACATCTATGTAGATATGTATTCTGAGTGAGAAAGAGAGAGGATATTGAGAGCGAAGAGGGAATTACAACATATCTGTTGTAGGTTGTATCTCTTCAGTTTTCTAGATAATATAAAAGGAAGGATTGGCTGTTTCTCTATGGACGTAGCCCAAACTGGGTGAAACACATATATCTGTGTTTCTCTTGTTTTATGTGTTTTCTGCATTTATATTTCTGCAATATTTTATGTGTTCCATTTCTCTGTAATATATAATTTCCTAACATAGGGTTGAAAGTTTCTTACTTAATATTCAAACCCCGAGATGCTATTATACACTCAAAGACCTTTCTAATGATGTAACAATCACATTAATCAAAAAATTTATGTGAAAGTTATACCTCCTAAAAGTTGACCTACCATGTTTGACCACCATAACACAAGTGGACACGAAATTTTTCCTTGTTACTCATGCATGTGGAGCTAGCTACATGGGGACTATGATGAATACATAGAAGAGTCAAAGTTTTAACTCTAGTTGAGAGTTGAAGGAGTCAAATATGACCTTTAGTTGTCTATTATAATTGGGCCACTAAGAGGAAAAGAGGTTCCATTCTATCTGATTATATCTTGTTCCATAGTAGATAAAAACAACAAGGATGGGAGTGAGAGAGAATAATAGAGGGATTTAGTGTTTTGTAGTTGTCTGTTAGGCCATATGTCTTAGGTGAATTCATAGAGAGTGTTCTCTCCTTTGTACTTGCATTATTTCCATTATAGACAAAAGAGAGAACAATGGTATCACCTTCCAACTTGGTTTTCTCCCATAATGGTTTTGTAGAGCATATCTTGTGTTCATTGTGTTTGGTGTGTGATTGTAGTTTATAACTCATATTAGTATCAAAGAAATTTTCTTTGGGGAAATGTCATGGGAAGTTATAGTGGATCAATGAATTAGTTTAAGTAGAAATTTGTAGAACCCTTACAATGGCCAAAAAATCTATTCATAATGACCATGACACAACAAAAAATAGATTCTCAAGGCTAGAAGAGAAATTTGTAGATAGAAACCATAACATGAACCTCCTTATAGTGGCTCTATTAAACAAGTTTGAAATCGAAGAATATGGAGGTTCCAACTCAAAGTTCAGATCCTAGGGAAAATCAAGGGATCATGTAGAGCCAAAAAGGAGTCAAGAAAAGAACCGAAGAAGGAGCACCAAAGTTCAAGTGGCATTAACCATGCACAACACCTAGTTAATAAGGAAGTAAAGGTCGACGTAATAGCATATAAAGGTAATATCTATGCCTTATAATTAAATCACGGGTTGCAACAATTAGAAGTATACTTTATTGTTCACCACATAAATGAGGGACATAAAATATCATTCACTAGATTAAAATTAGATGGCCATGCACTAACCTAGTGGGAAATGCATATATAGACACATAAGATAGAGGGTGAATGTTGGTGCCAAGGAGGAAAAAGGAGAAAAGGAATAATTTTGTTTTGAATTTTTTCCTATGTATAGATAATTTGTATAGAAGATGGTGGATATCCCTCACAACATACCACAAATATATCTAACATACTACAAAAATGTGTCACATAAGCTGCAAATACTGCAATGTAATGGAAATACTTCTCAGCCAATATCACATTCTTGAGCTATGTGAGTTGGTTAGTTATGGACAACAATGGTGATTCAGCTTGGTATGGTGAATTAATTGGTTTTGCCTTAGCATTTATGAGGACATATTAACATGGTGAGATGGCTATGTGAGCTAGCCTAATATTCCCAAAAGTATGATGCTAAAACTAGAGATTATATTAAGGGTTTTTATCGAATGTAGATGGTTTGGTTCGAGTACTTTAATAGTAATATGATCTACTATTGTTTCATTCTATTGCTATCCTATTGTTGGTATGTTGTTATCGGCTCAATGAGGAGTCCTTGTATGTTAATGCTTAATATCTTTGGGTCTTTGATGGACATGTATTTTGTTAATTGTAATGGTGTTGAATTGATAATATAAGATGGATAATGATGGTTTGAGTTCTTTCATTCGGGTCTATAATCCCCATTATAATGTATATTCCTTTCATTTGTAGTTCATATAAAGTATCTGAAGGTTTTGTGCCAGTTTTTCATGGCTTTGTTGTATTGCACTTTGGTATTAAGGAATGAAGGAATGACGAAGTTTTGGTTAAGAGTTATTAGCGAATGTCTTGAATCGATATGTTGCAGCTAATGAAAATGTTTATGTATGAGTGAAACATTTTTTCCTTTGTTTTGAATCAAATTTATTTTTTCACTCAGATAATGAATTCCTATTGAATACTCACTTTTCTAGTTAAACAATGTATCTTAATTTGTCTAATGTATGTTGTAGTTTATTGTGAATGTTACAACTTATGTTGTAAAGGTTTTTGAATGTACTATTATTTAATGAAGATATCTACAACATATGGTAGGTGCAATAGTTTCGAGTTGTTTTGAACCAAATTCATCCCTATTTGTGCTTTTCCCATTCATAACATTCAAAGGGTCTTTCATACCCATCAATATACCTCAAGTGAGACCTCACCTACTTGCAGGTGTTGAAAATGCCTACGTCTGAGGGGGATTTATTGTCTTACATCTAAAACATGGGTGTGACAATACCTTTAGGAAAAATCCTCTCTTATATACATTGTAAATATTTCATGTATTTTTGTTATAAACCAAAACTGGTTGAGTCAAGGGACACAGATTCAAGAGTTGAAGAGGTTACTTGCTTGGGATGTTAAGGTTTCCTTACAATAAGAAAACTAAACTATTCTTTGATATTCATTGAAGGTTGGATGGTGTGCTTTTAATGGAATGTTTCTCTAAATTAATGGAGTTGAAGAAGAAGGATGGGAATCCATGCTACTTTGGAAAAAAATACAAGGAAGAAAGGATAATTTATTTTATGAAGAATGGGTTGCGTTGATAGTAGGGACAGTGGAATTCAACCACATAGAACATAGCAAGGGTGGATGAGAAGGAAATAAATACAAACTGCATTCGATGAGGGGGAGTACAAGGAACAACACCATGATGGTCGAGAGGTGGGGAAGACATTAGAGGAAGACTAGCATAAGAGAGGAAGATTATTTTCAACCAATGAGCAATGTGAAGGATTTATGCACATCTATAGCACTTAGAGAAGATATACATCTCCGTTGAGAAAAAGGAGCACAAAAAGAATTATCCTCAAGTGAGGATCAATATCTTGATGCTTTGGGGTTGGAGGGTGGAGATGGTCTTCTATAGATTCCCTTAACAAGAAGAGAGGATAATTGATATTTTAATTCCTAGTAAGGGAAGTTATTAAGTTCTCCTTTCCTTATTCATCCACATTTGGCAGTGATTTTTAGATTCCCTTCATTGGGTGGAACTAATATGATACATGTCTTTAGGCTGGAGGTGAAGCCTATGGATTCCTTGGAATTTATTAATTGTTGAACAACTAAAGGGTTTAAGTAATAGGCCTCTAGACCACTTATTATTGTGTTGAATAATAAATTGTTTGTGGGTGGAGGTGGGGGAACCTCTATGCTCCCTATTTCAACTAGAAATTGCATGCTTTATCCCTTCAGAAAAAATCACCTCAATCTCTAGAACTTAGCTCAGGGGTCACAACTGCAAGTAAGGATTGGTTGCAACTTGTCTATGGTTGGGTGGAGATTCATTGTCCCAGAATTAGGTTCCCAAGTCTAACTCAATATAAGTATCTCCATATGTATAATTTCCATGAATTTTACATTTATGATACTATGTTGATTTTGTATTGTGACATGAAAGGTTCATGGTTTCATTGTTGTTACAAGGATAAAATTATGACAATATTCCATAAAAGAATTTGAATGAATGGTTCCTTGTGTTAGATGGTTTTGCACTAACATACTATATGTAGGGAAAATACATAACTATATTAGTGTTCTATGCAGTAATTAAATACAACTGTGTAGTTAGTGTGAGTAATCCCTAGGGAAGGTATAACAACCTATGTTTATTTGATTAAATATGGAACTTAATTTTTTAGCTGGACAATGATGGTTTAAATTCATAATGAATGTGTACATGGAGACTTGTATCATTATCACAATATAGGTAAATTCATTGGTACAGTTGATATACAAAGGTTCATTGGTCTAATTTCAACGAATCTAATAATGCTTGGAAGTTCCATATTAATAGTTGTATGTAAGGAGGAGAATGCACCACAAATAAGAAACATGTATATATGTGTGCATATAAACATGGTTGAGTTCTGTGTTGAGGTTTTGGGCTTAGTGCCTGCAAATCATAATCATGACTATATGTGTAGCAAGTCGAATATGTTAATGGCATACAGACAAATAATGTAATTATATATGACCCAATATTATTAATTAATCCATAGGCTAGAGCCGAGCAGTTTAGGCCATGCAATAGTGTATCAACATACATGTTTACACATATTCCATATAATACACATAAACACATGCACACGTAGACACACACATGTCAATACACACACACACACACACACACACACACACATATAGATATAGATACATATCGATATACACATTAAGAACTCTAGGAATCAAGATCGAGGCTCGTATGTGTCTAATGGGAGGATTTATCCCTAAGAGCCATGCTTTGACTCTATGTGACCATGATTCATAATCAAGGATGAATACCAGAGTTGGCAATCAAACAATCGAGGTTGAATTGTGAAATCAATGGTCTTGAGTAGTAACAAGAACCCCCTTCTGACATCAATTGGGGGGGTCTCGCCTCAATCGTGGCCATCGGATAAGCCATGGGGAATTAACGAATAGGATTTCAATGAGGCCTCTCCCTATGACATCAATGAGAATAGATTGATGCCCCACAAATTGTCGAATGAACATATCGATGGTGGGACATAGGATCATGGCCAGGAAACATGAGATGAAACCAAAATAGAGGACCACCCCCTTTGTGATGTTAGTGAGGGAAGGGGGGATGCACTATTGCATGTCATCCATCAGATTTGGAAAAATGACTATGGACCATTAGATGTTTTCCCTGAAACCATGAAATGGAACTAGGATAGTGGACACCCCCCATGATGTCAGTGGGGGAGAGGGGGAGGGGGGTCCACTATTAAATAACTACTATTGGATCGCGTAGTATATCATGGGTCATTGGATGGCAGCGGGAGATATTTATATATATACATTATGTTAAGTTTATGTGTGTGTTGTGTGTGTATTACCACACACCACACACACACACACACACAACACACACACACACACACACACACACACCACACACACACCACACACACACACATAACTTTACATAATGTGTGTATATATATATATATATATATATATTAATATATATATTATATATATCCCCACACCATTACATGATCTGCAATAGACTATGCGATCCAATATTTGTTATTTAATAGTGGACCCCCCCCTTCCCTCATTGACATCACAAGGTGGGATGTTTGAAATCCTAACTCCATTTCATGGTTCTAATGCTAAAATCTAAAGGTCCCTATTCATTTTCCAAATACAATGGCTTGTGTGAAATAGCGGACCCCCTCCCCTCGCAGACATCACAAGGGGGGGTGGTCCAATATTTTGGTTTCGTCTCATGGTTCCCGGCCACAATCCTATGGACCACCATCGATTCGTACATCCAAAAATTTGTAGGGCCTCACCCTCCCCTTGCTGTTGTCATACAAGGAGGTCCCACTAAAATTCTATTTGTTTATTCCCCATGGCTTATCTTATGGAAACGATTAAGGAGGGACCCCCACACCTCGCCTCATTGACATCACAAGGAGGATCTTTCTTTTTACTCGTGATTGTTGATTTCATGAGTCAACCTCAACTATTCGACTACCAACTCCATTTTTTCCCTTATTTATGAGTCATGGTAACATAGAGTCAAAGCATGCCCCTCATGGCTAAAGCCTCCCATTAGGTGGATACAAGCCCCGATCTTGATTCCTAGAGCTCTTAACTTGTATATCTATCTAATCTCTCTCCCTCCCTCTCTCTTTCTCTCTCTATGTGTGTGTGTGTGTATGTATATATATATAATATGTGTAACCATGTATGTCAATACACAAGTGCATGATCTAAAATTATTTGCTCCAGTCTATGGACTAATTAATAATACAGGGCCATGTATAATTACATTGTTTGTCTACATGCCATTAGCATATTCAACTTACTGCACATATAGTCGTTACAATGATTTGCAAGAACTAAGACCAAAACCTCAACACATAAATCAACCATATTTATATGCACACACACACACACACACACACACATACATATGTATATGTATATATGTCTCTTTCATTATGGTGCATTCTCTCCTTGCATACAACTACTAGTATGAAACTTCCAAGCATTCTTACATTCATTCCAATGAGATTAATGCACATTTGTATATCAATTGTACCATTGAATTTACCTATAATGTGAGAATGATATAGGTCTCCCTATACACATCCGTTATGGATTTAAACCATAATTGTTCAACTCAACAATTAAGTTCCATATTTAATCAAATAAACAAAAGTTGTTATATCTTCCCTAGTGCTTACTCACACTAACTACACAATTGTATTTAATAAATGCATATAACACTAATATAGCTATGTATTTTCCTTGCATACAACATGTTAGTACAAAACCATTTAATACAAGGAACCATTCATTCACATTCTTGTATGGAATATTGTCATAATTTTATCCTTGTAACCACAAGGAAACCATGAACCTTTCATGCCACAATACAAAATTAACTTAATAGCATAAACAAAAATTTCATGGAAACTTCACATATGGAGATACTTATATTGAGTTAGACTTGGGAAACTAAGTCTAGAAAAATGAATCTCCACCTAAACACAAATAAGCTACAACCAATCATTATTTGCAGTTCGTGAGCCATATTCTAGAGACTGGGGTGGTTTTTTCTCAAGGGATCAGACATCCAACTCCTAGTTGAAATAGGGACTCTAGAGGTTCCCCCACCTCCACCCACCAATTATTTAGTAGTCACCATTAAAAATGGGAGTCTGTAGGCCTATTACCTCCACCCTTCAATTGTTCGACAACCAATAAATTCTAGGGTATCTAGAGGCTTCACCTCCACCTTGAATACATGTAACATAGTGGTTCCTCCCAATGAAGGGAATCTAAAAATCATTGCCAAAACTAGATGAGCAAGAAAAGGATAAATTAAGAAATTTTCTTACTAGGAATCCAAGTATCAATTTTCCAGTCTGGTCATTAAAGAAATCTAGAGAATACCATGTCTACCTTCCAACCCCAAAGCATCAACAGACTGATCTTCACATGAGGATAATTCTTTACATGCTCTTTTTTCTCAACCAAGACCTATATCTTCTCTGAGTGCTATAGATGTGCAAAAATCCTCCATGTTGCTCATTTGTCAAAAATCATCTCCCTCTCTTGTGTTGTTCTTCATCCAAAGTATCCTCTAACTCTCTACCACTGTGGTGTTGTTCCTTGTACAAAATTTGGATGTAGGTTAACCTGATAATGCAATATAAATCAAAGTAGAATACTATAACCTACTTCTACTATCAATTTGTAGAAGCTTAAAGATCGAGTTGAAAAATATAACCAGAAGAAGAAGAATCAATGCACAATACACATGAAAATACTTTGGGGAAAGCCTCAACTAAAAACCCCACTATCTGTATTATCATACAAGGTGGAAATACATAGGAATTATACAAAGCCTTAGCTCTCACAGCTAGCCAGCTCGCAGTACAATCCTCACAGATGTTCACAGGAAAACTTGGCTTCTCTCCAGCCTTCCTCTCTACCCTCCAAGCTCCTAGTTCCTTGCACTATTCCTCTGGGATGATTCTCCTTCAACCAAGTGGAAAACATCTTCTACCCAGTGGATGATCACCTAATCTCACACAGTGTCAGAATTGTGCAATCCTCAAGGAATGATGCCTTGACTACATGCATGAGTTTTCTTTATAAGAAAACACATGCAACTGATAGTACATTGTCCTTGACTTTAATCTCAATTGGGTCTTTCTCAGAATATACATGCATGAGTTTATGATGAGAGAAGCTTCAGTTAACTGGAGTACACTAGTTGAGTGCATGCATGCGTCAACTGACTATTAACTCTCTATTAGTTCCTCAAATAGTTTGTAACTAATTTAACTAGAATTAACTCAGTAACCTGAGTTAACTAATTACAACTCAAATATAACTCAATCTTATCTCCTTAATTTAAGGGATAACTCTTGCATGACTTCAAAAAGACTTCTAACTTGAATTTCTCCAACTAATTAAGTCAAAATAACTTAATTAATTATTTCCAAGTAGTTATTAAGACTAAATTCGATTTTAATTTCCAATTTATTCAAGGAAAATTTAAATTGGAATATTCTTGTTTCACCTTTCACTCCCTCTCAACAAGAAAGGGATTATCTGCCACCCCGATCCTGTCTTTATGGAACTCGAATTTACACTTTGACAATGCCTTTGTCAAAATGTCAACATCTTGGTCCTCTGTCGAAATATAGTGCAGCAACATGATCCTCCCATCATCAACATCTTGCTTTACCTTATAAAGCCAACAGGAACTCACATCTGTCTTGTTCTCTCATCTCAGAACCACATCCCAAACACTGTTACAAACTACGGAGTCACACTCCTCCACCATAGCATTAACCCAAATTGGCTGCTACACTGCTTCCTCAAAGGTAGAAGATCGGTCTCAACACATTCCCCAAAAAGGGCCATGTATCCAGTGTACCTCTTAGGTGACCTCCTCTATCTACGCTAAGAAAATGGTGCTCCCACATTCTCTCTCGCATCCTGCAACAATTTGTCAACTTCTCTTGTGTGCTTTCGTCCATCTCTGGAAGACTCTACTTGAGTGGATGTCTCCACTCCTGGAACCTCTGCATGCGGCTACTCTGCACCAGTCTAAGGCTCCTCCTCCTTAGGAACCAACAGTTCCTCCATAGCCTATAGTTGGAGCTCCCTCTCAAGGGAAACTTGCATGGCCTTCTGCTCATCAAACTTGAGATCTCTATGAACCACTGTCCTCCGACTAGTAGGCAAGTACACCCAATAGTTGTGAGGTGTATCAGTGTACCCCACAAGTATCCCCAACTCTGTTGTCGGCTCAAGCTTCTTCCGTGCATCCTTTTTCACATGTAAATACACCCATAAGCCAAAGATCCTGAAGTGACCAACATCTGGTCTCTTACCTGAGAAGGCTTCCTCTGGTGTCTTCATCCCAAGTATGCGATGTGGGCTTCTATTCTGCAAATAGACCACTGTGTTGCATGCCTCAACCCACAAGTGAAGTGGTAGGCCTTGGTCATGCAGCATTGCCTGTGCTACCCCTACAATGGTTCTATTCTTCCTATCAGCCACCCCATTATGTTGTGGGTTATGAGGTGCCATCAACTCTCGTTTAATTCCTTCTACTACACAAAAGTCCTTAAACCCTTGAGAGAAATATTCTCCACCATTTTCGCTTCTCAAGGTCTTGATCTTCTTCCCTGACTCTTTCTCAACCAAAGCTTTGAATTCATAAAACTTTGTGAAGGTTTAGTCCTTCTTCTGCATGAAATAAATCCATCATTTAGGAGAATAGTCATCAATGAAAATCAAAAAATACCTTTGCTTTGCTATGGATGCCATCAAGAATGGTACACACACATCAGTATGAACTCACTCTAAGATAGCCTTTGCTTGACTGTCTTGATCATGAAAGGAAGACTTGGTGTACTTTCCCAAGGTAAAACCTTTTCATGTGTCAACTTGCTCAAGTTTACCTTTGGGAAGTCCTGTAGATATCTATTGCATTATCTTCAAAGCCCCATGATGCAAATGGCCGAACCACCTGTGCCACAACTCACCAATGTCTTGGCTTTGCACCAATTCTTCTTTCATACTTAATGCTACACAATCATCTACCTCTAGTTTATAGAGATTCTTCACCTGAAACCCTATCCTCTTGGTCTGACTCATGACTACGTGTATTAGGAACACCTTTCCTTTATTGAAGACAACAACATAGCCTTTGTCCTCCAACATCACGATGGATACGAAATTGTTCTTCAGTCCAGGCACATACATCACATTGGTCAAGGTGAGAGGAGCTCCATGCTGCCTCTGAAAATCAACTGTGCCCACTCTTGAAACACTATACCTTTCATCATCACCCATCTCTATGTACATCTTAAGGTCTTTCTCCACCAAGGCACTGAATAGCTTTTTATCATTGGTCATGTGGAATGAGGCTCCACTGTCAAGATACCAGACACAACCCATCATCGATGATACCATGCATACGATGAGGGTAAAGTCCATTTCAAACTAAGAGGCTAATGCCTCACCTTCCGATCCTTCCGAGGATCCCTTATTAGACTTCTTCGATGGGCAACTAGTCGCATAATGTCCCATGTTGTGACGATTAAAGCATCTCAGTTTAGACATGTCACCCTTCTTACCTCCATGAGAAGAATTCGATTTGGAATTGGAAGCCTTCCCCTTCCCTTTCCTTGTCTTACTTGCTAAGGCCAAATTTTCTTCATCATCATTCTTGGATGAATAACCATCTCATGTTCTCCTCTTGATCTCCTCCTGCATAAGATCTGACCCTAGTCGTTCCAAATCCAATAGTTTCTCCCTTCATTCACGGAGTCCTGGTGGCTATTCCAACTCTTTCGAAGGCCAAGGAGAGCGAGGCTCGCCATATCATCATCAGTTGTAGTTATTCCCATGCTGCTAAGCTCATCTCTGTAGGTGGTGAGCTTGTTCAGATATGTGGAAATAGTATCTCCCTTCTCCATCTTGATTCTTCGAAGCGTATCCTTGAGCACCAATTTCCTCTGGTTGCTACTATTCTAGTAGAGGTCCTTCAATGTCTTCCACATTGAAAATGGAGTATCCTTCCCATGGAGGCTCGAGACAATATGGTCTCAAACTCACTCAAGGATGATCCATTTCGCCTTTGCCATACACTTCTTCCACTCAGCCAACTCTTGTGCATTAGTTGAAGTTGGCTTTTTGATTCCTTGATTAATGAGTTCCTTCAAGCCATTGTCTTCTAATACATCCTCCGTTATATCTTACCATGCTATGTAATACGAGCTACTTTATAATTTTGCAACTCCTGGGATTCCTACTTTACTTTTATCAACCCGGTAGTTCATGACAAACTTGGAAGCGACGGTGTTGTATGCACAAGTACTAGTTCTTACTATAGGCTGTCACTTGGTTAGCTTGTGCAAGATCACTAGGAGCCCAAGCAAACTTCTATGAATTCTTGAAGAAGCTTTATATGTGATGAAAGAAAGGAAATATTACCCTACAGAGGCTACTCTATTTGCAGAAAGTGAAAGAAGACTGAAATGTGAATTAAACCTAGCAAACCCTAATTAACTAGCTAATCCTACTTTTGCAGAAAGTGAGATGAAACACCATAAAATGAATTCCATTACCTACTTAGGAAGCAACCAACATCTACTCAAGCTATTTCTAGAAGGAAATGAGAAAAAAACATCTTTTTGGATTTTTATGTATTTTTAGGTGAAATTGTCATGCATGTAATTTATTTGTTTGTGAATGTGGAAGCGATTAGGTGGCGATGGAGGGTGACTTTGGAGATTGCAGAGGTGTAGGAATGCATGGAGGGGTCCTAGGAGGTCCCAGTGGCCTTCTAGAGGCTTTCCCTGCAATCGGACTTCAAAAAGACACCTACAGGAAAATCTACAGGAGGCTGCAGGGGATCTATAGGAGGTCTACATGAGGTCTACAAGAGGATGCCGAGAGCTGTTTTAGAGGTTTTGAAGGTAGGAAAATGGGTGGATAGGGTATTTGATGGCTAGGAGGATGTGTTAATGTGTCTAAGGTTAATCAAGGAGGATTAGGGAAGAGAAAGATGGTTGGACTTGTTCAAGGAAAGAGAGGAAAGTTCATGAGAAAAGTGCAGAAAATTAAGACAAATTTGTGAGGGAATTTGGATGACCTATGGAACATGGATCAAAAAGAGATGGTGATGGCTGATTGGTTGACTTAATTGTGAGCAGAGATGTACTGCAAGAGAACTGAAAATCAAACACTGAGACTAAGCAAGAAAAGAAACTAGCTAAACTAAAAAACAGAACTATTCATCAAGTTAGTCTAAACTCTGATCTAGGAAAGTAAATGATGAACAATGCTACATGGAAAGAAAACATGGAAGGAAATTTATTTTAAATACAAAAATGAGCATGGAAAAATAGATCTACAGCAAAGCATGAACCTTCTAACAAGTTGCAACACTAGAAACCCTATGACAAAGGAAAATTTGTGTTTTTTTTGGTAGCAAGAGGGTCTTGGCCTCAGTTCATGATCCCAAAGGGAGGAAAGGAGGACAAGGCTCTATTGATGGAACTTTTGTATCTTTTTACTATCATTATTCAACTTGCTATAGCAAACTAAAATGAGAACAACCTTTTAAATCACCAAAAGTAACCTATCCTAACTAAGAAAGAAATCTATCTAACAACAATGAATTCATAAACTGAAACAAACATATAAATACAAAACTAGAGGTGCTTGGCTGCTTGTATTGGGCCATAACCCAAGAGCTTCAGCCCTCTGAGGTAACTCAGTGCTAGCTCAGAAACAATCTCATCTTCATTATCAAAATAATAGTAAGATTACATGAAATTGTCTACAAAAGTAAGCTCGAAGTGGAGCAGAGCAAATATGCAACAAAAGTGCAAAAAATTGACTAACATCCACCAACCTAATGAGGCCCTAGGCCTCTCTACTTATACAAATGGAGCTCCCAACAACTTTCTTAAAATTAGGGAGCCTTGGCTCCCAAAACTTGAGATAGACAAAAATTATCCTCCAATTGGTTGGCTGCCTCTTTGGTGCATTGATGTGGCTACTTGTGCTTCAAGCTTTTTGAAGGAGAATTCGAAGTAGGGAGTCATAAATGAGGGAGACACCCTCCTAAAAATCCTATCCCTTGTCTTCTTCAAATATTTGCTGCCAAATATTCATTAAATCTTTGACTTTGTCTCCAAAATTGACCAAAAATCTACATTAAGCACAAATTAGACTTCAAGGCATAATGACCAACCCAACGCACTCTATTAGCATAGATATAATAAAAAAAATGCAATAAACTAATGAGAATGGTGGATTAAGTTAAGTTAGGAGGAAAAATGAGCCCATATAACTAGCATTTGCACTAGATGTTGCAAAGGAAATGTCGTAAGGCATAAATTGAAGAACAAAAATACAACAAAAAAATACTTTGATAAAGAATAAAAATATATTGAACACTCAAATCAATGCCCCATTAACTAGAACCACTTAGTAGACATATCTATCAACATTAGGATTATACACAATGATCAAGAAATTTCCCATATACAAACAACAACTTCCACAACAACCTTTTGTCACATCCACATTTTAAAAAATTCCTTGGAACGTGATTGGAATCTCCCATATTGCCTTCTTCGTTATGCAGATAAATCTTCCATATTGCTATTTTCATCATGAATATTGTTAGTTCATTGTTGTAAAGTGTTAGTGTGTTAAATTCAATACTATAAGTTCGACAAGTGAAAAACATTCCTCAATTAGCATAATATGCATTTTTCTCTCAACCATGCATAAAATGAATTGTTAAAGAACAAGATATCATTTTAGTTTT
>APFE030588792.1:4789-55594 GCA_000404065.3 Pinus taeda
TTTATTTATTTTTATTATTAAAACAACTAAATAAAAAATGCAATTCAACCAAAGAAAATGAAAAAGTCAAGAAATCTTTTCCCATTACTCTATATAAAATAAGTATCTATATAAAAATAAGTATTAATTTTGCAATTATTTTATGGGTTGTTTCATTCTCATGGGTACTATCAGCATTAGGAATCGAATCTGGCATACGTCAAGGACCAAGATTAAATAACGGGATTAAATAACGGGATCACTGAAATGACTGAATGCTGATTTAACTTTTTCTATAATTCAGAAATTAAAAAAAAACTAATTCTTTTTTTCTATAAAATTAATACATAATTTTATGTAGAGCAATGCAAAATACTTTCCTGTGGAAACAAGATCATTGATGATATACAGAAGTTGATAATTTTGTACAACTATTTATTTCTTTACTTTTTAATATTTTCAAAACATTAGTTAATTATTGTTTTGGTCTGTTTTGGTTCTTCTTAGAATGATTATAAATAATCATATGTAGATAGCTGCTTCCATCCATCGTGGGGCTCTAAGGGTAAAATAATCTCATTCATTATTTTTTATTTTAAATTATTTTTAAGTGAAAATTGATCTAATGCTCTTGTAAAATTCTTTTTAAGTGAAAATTAATCTATTGCTGGTCTATGAATATCTGGAATTTTCACAAGTATATTAAAAAAAAAGAAATGCTAAATTTGAGATGAAGACTCTAGGACAGTGAGAACAAGGACTCTAAATACCAGTATGGAGACTCTAACTAAGAGGTGGCATTGAGAAGAAGAGTTTAATGTTTGAGTCCCCATGGGGAGGTTTAAAGGTTAACTTCAACTCCTTGGTTTAAAGGTTAACTTCAAGTAGTCATGGATTAAAAGAGTTGATTGATTCTTGGGTTAGTTGGACCTAAGAAGTAAATGGTTCGATTTATTTTGTTTACTTAATGATGAAGGTACTATTATTGATTAATTTTTTTTTTCAAGGAAGTTTATAATTGAAAAGTCATGAGGTCAATTTTGAGGGATGAATTAGCATTTAAGCTTTGTTAATTTGGCCCCTGAGATGTGATCTAATGTGCTTGATTTTAAGGAAGGAAAAAAAACAAAAAGAAAGATACTTTACTTCAAAAACTGTTTTCAAAATATTAGTTTAATGATTCATGCTTATTATTTTAAATGTAACTCTATTTTAATTAAATCAATTAATTAAAAAATGTAGTGTGAACATTAGTTTTGGTTTTTTGGGTATGTGGTATTACTAGGTCATTATAGTAGTCCATGTTATTGCAATAAATACTATTTACAAATTATGTGTTTCATAGTAAAGTGATTATTACTAAGCCATGGCATTGGCCCTTCATATTATAACATAGCCTATTCACAAATTAAGGATTTAGATAGTAAAGTTTTTGTCAATCCAAATTAAGGATTTAGATAGTAAAGTGTTTGTCAATCCCCCATGGTTAAGAATAATAATAATTTAAAATATACTTATAATGTAGTTATTTTTTATCCTTGTTTTTTTTGTTTTGACAATGTAAAATGTATCATGATATAAATGTTTGGCATTACTAAGCATGGAATTGGCCCATGACATTATAACAAAGCCTATCTACAAATTAAGGATTTACATGGTAAAGTTTTTGTCAATCCCCATGGTTAAGAATAATAATAATTTAAAATAAGGTTATGATTTAGTTATTTTTCTACTTGTTTTTATTTTTGACAATGTGAAATGTATCATGACATAAATGTTTGGATGCTTATAAAAGTCTACCAACATGTATGAAGATATCTCAAAATGTGAAATACTTCATAAAAATTAGTGAGTAAACAAAAATAAAAATTATTGCACCTCAATATTTACAAATTACATTTTATTATTTATAATTGAAGAATAAGTAATAGTTTTTATTAACAAGATGCAACAAATTATAATTAGTGTTGCTATTTACAGATGTAGATTAATGTTTTCTTTATTAATAAAACTAGGAGTTGGTTTAAAGTGTGATATTTTGGAGGTTTAGATAGATTTCTCCCCAAACAATTCTTCTCAAATCTTGATTTGTGTTGTTTAAACTCTATTTTGGAGTGCATATATGTATTCATCTCCCCAAAAAACCCTCAATCCACTTCAAAGGTGAAGAGTTCACCTATCAAAATTGTGATTTCAATGAATCCCTATTGGATTAGGCAAATTATATTAGAAAAAAAGCCAAATTTTTACCCAAAAAGTTGCCCTTAAACATTACTAGATAAAATTAATTGTAACTAAAAAATCATACATAAAAATTAATTTTACCCAACCTTACTTCACATGGCAAGAAAACTCTTGAAAATACAATTACATTAATAAAATCTAATTAACTATAAATTATTGATAATATAAAATAATAATAATATATAAGTTTTAATAATAAAATAGAATAAATATAATCATTATTAATAATTATAAAGGTGGACTTCTAGAAGTAGAGGTTTATCTTCTGTTAATAGCTTTTTAATAGCTTATTCATAGGTTAGGGAGGTGTATATAAGGTTAAAATTTGTCAGCTTAGTTGTGTGAGTGTTGAATTTAGGAGGACATGCAGAACCAGGACTTTGAGCCTTGATATTGAGGGTTAAATGATTTATGTTAAAACTCAAGTTGAAGTTAAAGAGGAAAATGATGCTCCATATATACAAAAGTTGTTAATTTTACTTATGTTCTATGCTTAGTGCAATTTACTTCAATTTTTATAGTTAGATCAATATCTTCTCCATATTAGCATTCATGTCACTATTAAAGTAAACTAACAGATAGAACATAAACATAAATAGCATAAGACAACCCAAGTGGGACTAGTGACCTAAAAACTCAAATGTGAGGAAACCATAATCAATTATTCTTATATGTTCTTCAATAATTCAATAGAGAGACATAGAGAGAGAGATAATACATTTACAACATAAGTCAAAACTTTAAATTATCTATATAAGAGCATATATCATCTCTAAGAAGCGGATACATGATATTAGTTGAATACATGTTGCTTCAACTCATTCTCCAAGGTGACTCCTTCACCTATCATTGTGCCACATCTCATCGTCATGTTTCACCTCTCAGTGCTACAACATGTTGTTACAATCATCAAAATGCTCGACCTCATGAACATGTTCCACTCATCATATTGATGTACCTTATGTTGCTACTATTGTTCCATGTCCCATTGCTGCACCATGCTACCACAGTTGTCCCATGTGCCATAAATGCACCATTCTACCACAGTTGTCCCATGTGTCATATTTGCACCTTGCTATTGTCCAAGGAGTTTGCAGAACCATGCCTTTGTTGCTATCCTATTATAGCCTCTCCTGCCATGTCATAATTGTTGTCCTATTGTACCTTTGCTGCAATGTCTTATTTGTTGCCCCAATTGTAGCCTTCTTGCCACAATTGTGCCCTTGTTGCCATGTCTTAGGTGTTGTCCTAATTGTAGCTTTGCTCCCACAATTGCAGTTGTTCCAATTGTGCCTTTTCTGTCATGTGAGTGATCCATTGTTGCTCCTCTGATTGCTTGATGTCCCACTGATTGTTGTACCAAGAAACATGCCTAGTTGTCCCATTTATCTAGCTTCCAACATACCATACATGTATGTACTCGTTCACTTTTCGAGGTCCAGTCATATGCTGCCACGTAGGCCTAGTTAGGGCATCATTACAGTCCCATAACGTGCCTTTAATTCTGCCCAGATCTACTATTAAGGAGGGTGGTTTCCCTTTGTTAGGAGGCTGACCCTCTTTGTTGTGGTTTTGGGTAGTCTAGCCCTTTTTGAAAACTTCAACTTGCTTGTAATTACAACGGAACCCTAGAAAAAGACTTTGTAGGGTTGCGTCTACCCTTCCAAAGTGCCCTCAAATTAGTCCTAAGGGTGCAGCTCTTCGAGCAAAGGAACACAACCCTCCTTCATCCTGAAATAGACCCTAATATAACAGTGTTTATCCCTTGAGGGCTGGGCATAGCACACCACATACTCGGCCTCAATTAGGGCAACTTAGACACAAAAGAAACTCTTATATTCCACATTGTTCCAGCCTCCTTATGTTGCGGCTAGGGCAAGCTCTTATCCTCCTTGACTAGATCCCACTAGGGACAATCATATAGGGCTATAGGTCTCCTTCTAGACTACGTAGAGACCAACATATAAGTGGTCTCCTTATTCCTAACTTGATTGCATCCTCTTGGTTAGGGAAGACTACAGTTAGGGCATCCTCGTCCTATATCTCTCTTCCATTAAAACGCAAGACAAGTGGAGAGAAATCAAGAGAGAGCTGTGTGTGGAAATGATTATCAAGTCACCTCCTTTTATAGTAAAATGTTGAGCACATGTGGGGTTGTTTTTGTTGCTCGTTGACCTTGACAATTTGTCTATTGACACAAATAAATTCATAACTCCATAAATAATTGTTAGAATGACATGATATTTAGATCAATCCTACACCTGTTGATGAGAGGGATCCAAGAGAAATATTAACTACATAAATAAGATGAGCCACATGGAGTTTGGCCCTATTTGGAAATTTAACACTCCCTCTTAGCCATTGAGAACTCCATCTACTGATCTATCTATTTGATTGTACTATTTCTACCATCAATGCCGTGCACTCTTCTACTCTACTCTCCTCTACCAAGTTCTGCTATGCTTTGCTTTTTTGAACCATGAGAAAGAGTAACTGATTGAGAATGTCTCATGCCATTCTCTACTGACCTGAAGTCAGTTCCATATGAAGAGAGTGTTTCATGCCACTCTTACCTATCCTAGATCAATTCCAAGAGGGTGAGACATATTACTCTTGCTGATCAAAAGTCAGTTTCATTGATCCGAGATAAATATCAGAAGAGAGTGTCTCAAACCACTCATACTGATCCTAGATCAATGGAGCTCATCCTATCATAGGGGATACAGTAGATACAATGATGCATCCATCAATAGTACTACTATGGTCCCTTACCCCATTTCCCTTTTTTTTGGTGAGATGAGAGGTATTTATCATGAGTCGCAGACTACATGGGTGAGATGCCTCGAGATGAGAACCATTCATCCTATCCCTAATTCACCATGGGGTATGAGAAGGGAGGGATGAGCCATTTACCTTATACCCAACACATCATTAGGGGAGGGTGAGTTTACCTATGGTCGGTTGTTGCTCCAAGAAGTATGCCAAGCCCCCAGAGCTTCGAGATATCAATGCATGCATCATGAAAGACCCTCATAAGAAGGTCTCTCAATGACTCCAAGTCATTTGAGAGGGTCACAAATTTGATGTTACCCTGGGGCTTTGATAGAATGTCTGCAACCTGTAGATGAGTCTCACTGAGATAGATCCTCCTTGTTCATCGATGTACCATATCCCAAATAAAGTAATAGCTAATGTCTATATATTGGAGAAGTCACAGAGAATGAGATTCCTCAACAATCGAAACCCCCCTCGTTGATACAGAAGATCAGGGTGGTATCCATTGTGTGTATAAATAGCCCAATGAAGAGCTTCCAAAACCAAGTAGCTTCACACGAGGTCACACTTGTAGCTATTTATTTGGTATCAGTGGTAATCAAAGAAATTGTCTTCTACTTCCTACTCAATGAGGATATTGAGGAAAACCCAAAGAGAATTAACACTCAAAAGTGTTCTCCACACTACCTCTCGAGTCATCATGTGAATAATCATGCAGCTTCATATTTCTAGCAGTGTATCTCAATCCTTGAGAGATTGTGCCCCGAAGATGGAATGGTTGTTATCATCAAATGATGTGTTCCTACCATTGAGACACTCCTTCGTATAACATTTTGTGCCATTTTGATAACATTTTGTGCTTCTACTTCACCCTTGGTGCGTTTGAAGAGGGATGAGGGATCCATTGATCCTTTTATCCTTTCCCAACTGTCTTCAGTGATTGCTCTTTCACTCTTTCTTGGACTTTGTCTTCACCTTAGCTCTGATACCATATTAGTTTTAGGTATGATCTATGGTTAGTGAAATTTATTTCAATTTTCACAGTTAGCTCAGTATCTTTTTCTAGATTAGTAATCACATTAGTACTAAATTAAATTGCATATAGAACATAAACATAAATCACAAAAGTGAAGCCAAGACAAGACGACACAAGATGTGGTGCTATTGAGGGATAAAACCTAATGTGGTGAAACCCTTACTCAATTCTTCTTATATGCTCTTTAATAGTTTCACAGGGAGAGAGAAAGAGTACATTTACAATAGAAGTCAACACTTTGACTTATCTAGATAAGAGCATAGATCATCTCTAAGAAGTTACATGAGATGAGTTGAAGACATGGTGCTTCAACGGATTCTCTAAAGTGTATCCTTCACTTATCATTGTGTTTCATCTCATCATCATGTTACACCTCACCATGTTGCACCATGCTACAACCATAATCACAATTCAGAACCTCATGACCATGCTACACTCATCCTATTGCTACACCTTATGCTGCCACTTTTGTCCCATGTGCCATTGCTGCACCACGCTACCACAATTGTCCCATGTGCCATAGATGCACCATACTACCATAGTTGTCCCATGTGCCATAGATGCACCATGCTACCACAGCTATCGCATGTGCCATAGGTACACCTTGCTACTTACCAATGAGTTTGCACTACCATGCCTTAGCTGATGTCCTATCGTAGCCTTTGCTGCCATGTCATAGTTGTTGTCCTATTGTGCCTTTGTTTCCATATCTTACTTTCCGTCCAAACTGTAGCCCTCGTGCAACAATTGTAGTTGTTCCAATTGTGCCTTTGCTGCAATGTCTTAGCTTCTCTCCCAATTGTAGTTTTATTGCCACAATTTCCACCGTTCTAATTATGCATTTGTTGTCATGTTAGCCATCCATTATTGCTCCTCTAATTGATTTTTGTCCCACTATTTGCTGCACCAAGCACCATGCCTAGTTGTCCCATTCATCTCGTTGCCAACATACCATACACGTATGTACTATGTTATGAAATCGGTTGAAAAAATGATAGAAAAGTTAGATCAACCCCTTAGAAATAAGCCTCTTCACGGGCAACCTCCTTTACATTACACAAATGAACAATTCTTGGATGATACAAATGAAAATACCTCCTTTCTATATATAGGAGTCTAAGGGGTCATAATATAATCAAACCCGACATAACAATAATAATGTAAGGGCACAATAATAAGAATAGTGGGATTCTATTGGGCACAATAGTAACAATATGGGGACTACATGGGCACAAAAATATAATAAAGGGGTTGTACTAATAACAATAAGAAGTTACACTAGTAGTATAAGGACCTAACATGCCCCTATCCTTCAAAAAGTGTTGTCGTCAATGCTTGAGGAGTTATTGATGCTTGTGTATAAAATTCTTGTCCTCCCATGTGGAATATTTAATGGGTAAGTTCTTCCACTTGATGAGAGAATCTAAAATTGATTGATTTCGTAGTTGTTAGGTTCTTGTTTCTATGACTGCTCAAGGTTCTAATATGATTTTTCCTTCCTCATCAAGTTCTAGCATTATTGTTTGAACCGTGATCTTCTGCAAGTTTTGAATGAGTGGCCACACTTCTTCGTCATTCTTCCATTCATCCCTGGCTTCATTTATCCAATTTGGTTGGATAATAGAAATAGCACAAAACAATGTTTCCACATCCTCACCCTTTCCTCAGAGTACATCTGAAACAACATTTTTTTCTTCCCTTTCTTGTGTATGATTTCAAAGTCATAACCCAACATATTTGTGACACATTTCTTCTATTATTCTAAATATAATATTTGCTTGGAAAGGTATTTAAGGCTATCATGATCCATTTTTATCTTGAAGTTTCTTCCCATTAGGTAAGGTCGACATCTCTTAAGTGCATGTAGTATTTCCAACATTTCCTTCTCATAAATAGCTTTATTGAGATGTAGCCATAAAAATACCCAGTGGCCTACATCAAAACTTCTTTCACTGCAATGTTGATATGCCTATTGTTTCATTCAATTCTACACCAAAATGGCGTTATCCTTTAAAAGTTGGAGAACTTGTTGTTCATGCTCGATGTGATCTTTCATTGCTTGAATATTTTTCTTCTTGATATGTCCTATCTTGATAGTTTGAGGAGTGGTAATTTCTCCCAATGCATTACAAGATATGGTCAGATTCAGTTCTTGATGCTCGATGTGATCTTTCAGTTCTTGAACATTTTTCTTCTTGATATGTCCTTCTATCTTGATAGTTTGAGGAGTGGTAATTCCATCCAATGCATTACAAGATATGGTCAGATTTATTTCTTCTTTCTCGATGTGATATTTTACTTCTTGAACCCTTTTTTCTTGATATATCCTTCTATATTAAGAGTTTGAGGAGTGGTAATTATTGAAAATTATTTACAAGATATAGTTAGATTTATTTACTCTTTCTCTCGGGTTGGTTCCTGGCCTATATCCTCTTTTTTTTATCTTTCTTGATAATTTTCTTCCTCCTCTTCACAATCAATGTACAATAATTTATTCTCAGCACACTTATGACCTTTAATGGATTTGTTATCACAATTGTAACAAAGCCATTTTTCTCTTTTTTCTTCCAATTGTTGTGGTATCAACCTTGCAGGTTATCGAAGGCTAGGAGAAACAACACTTCTATCTTTATAGTTGTGAGGGGTAGACTTCCTTGTTGCCATAATTTTTCTTTCTACCTTTCTTGCCAACCTAAATGCCTTCTCCGATGAATCAAGTTCCTGAAGACAAACCGCATGTTGAATGTTATCCCTTAAAGTCCCTATGGAGACACCAATCCTTTGCTTCTCTGGAATATCATTTTCCCTTATATTAAATTTTTGGAAGACCTCAATTTGCTCTGCCATTGAATACTTTTGTTTGAGATTTATCAATTGGCTAAATAAGGTGTTGCTCATTGTATCCTCATAATGTGCTACCATTTCCTCCATGAAAATTGACAACGTGACAAATGGTTTACGAGAACAAAGCCCTTTATACAATAAAAATTGATCCGGTTCTAAATATGATGATGAAATACATACCTTTTGTAATGGTTTCACCTCATTTAGATCAAAATATTTCTCCGTCTATAGTATCCAATTTATTAGATCCTTGCCATCAAACTTCCTCATATCACCCTTTCTCGATTTTAGGATTTCGATCTTGAAATGACCGTAACATTCTAATTTCATATCTCCTAGTTCTAAAAGCGTGGCCTATAGTAGCCCTCTCCATCCTCTTTCCAATGCCACATGTCTAATCGAAATTGGATTCTCTAAGAAATATTTATGCACAATCTCCCCATATGACCTAATTATATACCTTTCGAGAAGAGAGAACATGTATGAGGTGCCACGTGTCACTATTTCTACCTTGAGATCTAAAAAACATACACAAAAATAAATTCTATCCTATTTCTGTAGCTTCTTACGAAATTCCAATATGATAGGTTAATCTATAAAGAATATAGAGCTAAAAACCTTCCCTACCTACATTATCACTTCAGTTCCAATCAATTAAATTTGACTAAGATCCGGTAACATCTTAAATAAACAAGACTAGTAGTGATTATTCAAAAAGAACAACCAACATAAGCACCTCATGAAGACAAGAGCATATGTAGCCAAGAGGAAGATTCTCCTCCTACTGAAGAGGAAAACTTTCCCTAAGCACCAATAAATTCTACAATACAACCTAAACCATCTCAGGTGGCCACCCAACCACCCTATCGAGAAATATTGCTTGTCAAAAATCTTGAGGTCCCACTAGGATATGATTTAGAGGTAGAACTATGAATTATTTATGTAAATATACCCTTGCTTAAAGCTATCAAATATGTTCCTATCTATGCCAATATTGTAAAAGATATTTGAATTAAAAATTCAAGAAGAAAATGTAAGGATCCACCTATTATAAAAGTATTTGGCCAATTATCAGAAACCATATCAAAGATGCCTTTGAAATACACTCATCCTCGGAATCCAAGGATGACGATATAAATGAATTGTATATCTCTACCAAAAATTCTTTTTGACCTAGGTGCAACAATAAATTTGCTGGATATGGAAATTATGCAAAATATCTAGTTAGAAGGCTTTAGACCAACCCAAACACTATTGGAGTTACCTTACAAATCCATTCTTAAACATGTAGGAAGCTTGGATGACATAAGAGTCATACTAGCTTCCTCGCAATATCCTCTAGACTTCTTTATGATCCATCTAAAATCCTACAAACCTGGACATGCAGTAGTATTGGAACAACCTTGGCTAACCATTGATGATGCCTTTATTGGGTGCAAGACTGGAGACATGACAATTTCCAATGGATGTAAAATCCAAAAATTTACCTTATTTCCTCTTGCTCAACCTGCTACAAAAATCGCCATATGGATAGAGAGCACATATGGAGAGGACAAATGTAGTACACCATTTTAACAATTGAACAGTCTAAATGTCTTCAAGAATAAACCAAATATCAAGTTTTTAACTTGTTCTTAAATACAATGAGATGTATTTATTATCCACAATCCTTTCAAGAATAGGAGAACATTTTCAGTTCTCAATTTCAAGAAGCATGTAATTCCTCTACATCCATATTGTTTGCCATAATAGAAAAAGGTCAATGTAAAGAGTCCTTTGTGCATGCTGTTGAAATTAACCCTAGGAAATGTCTATATGTTAACTTTAGTCTAGAAGTGGAGCATCAAGAACAATGGATTCAAATGATTAAAATGCAATGTGGTACATTTGCAAGGGATTACTTTCATATGAAAGGGATCCACCCCGACATCTACATGCATCACATATATACAAATGATGAAACTAGACTAGTAAGGCAGCCTCAAAGAAAGATTAACCCAACCTTAAAAGATATAGTAAAATAAGAACTTGAAAAGCTCTTAAATGCTAACTTCATTTACCATTTTTTTTTTATAGTAAGTGGGTATCACCACTACTCATTGTACCTAAGAAAAACTTTAAACAGAGGATTTGTGTGGATTTTAGGGAACTAAATAAGGCTACCTTTAGAGACTACTTTCCTTTTCCTTTCATTAATAATGTATTAGATGCTTTTTCTAGGAAGAAGAATTTATCTTTCTTGGACGGATTTAGTTGTTATAATCAGATTGTAATTGCACTGGAAGACCAAGAAAAGACTACACTTACCTATTCATTGGGTACTTATGCCTATAAGGTGATTCCTTTTGGGTTATGCAATGCCCCTTGCACCTTTCAAAGGGTTGTCCTTGCTATTTTTTCTGATCTAACCCAAGACTATGTGGAAGTCTATATGGATGACTTTACAATATATGGGGAAGATTTCCAAGAAGCTTTAGACAACCTAGAGAATGTTTTAATCAAATGTCAAGAGACCAAACTTGCCCTTAGCAATGTAAAATATAGAATGGTTCTTCTAGAGGGAATTGTGTTAGGCCATCATATTTCTCGGACAAGGATAAGAGTAGATTCTACTAAGATTGAAATAATCACTTAGATGAAAACTCCCAGCTTCCAAAAATAAGTCAGAATTTTTCTAGGGCATGCAAGATATTATAGATTTTTTTTCAAAAAATTACAACAATAGCCTCTCCTCTATTGAATTTTTTAACCAAAGACGTGGAATTCCAGTGTGATTCTTAGTGTGAAATTGCACTTGAAACTCTTAAACAAAAACTCTCAACTCCTCCAATTCTAAGAGGACCAAATTGGGACCTCCCTTTTGACACCTGTACTTATGCATTAGACACAACTTTGGTAGTTGTTTTGGGCCAAAGAGAGAATCAAATTCCCTATGCCATCTATTTTGTTAGAAAAATCTCTCTCCTATAGAACTAAATTACACAATCACTAAAAGAGAACTCTTATTGGTAGTTCATGCCATTAATAAATTTAGACATTATATAACTGAGAATGACATTTTTGTACACATAGATCATTCAACTATTATATTTTTAATGAATAAAACTATCACCAATGCACGTGCTGTTAGTGTCAATCTTTGTAGCCTTCCTTCAGTGATCAAAAATGCTCTTACAAATTGATTTTAAGGTGTCAACGTCAAATTTTGTCATTTCAATAAGTCTTTAAGGAAAATTTGGTCACTTGGCATCAGGTCTAGGGTTTGTTTTCACTCTTTTCAAAATTGTCCAAATGTCGGTCCATGTCACCATTTAGCTGAGTGTACCATTATTCAGATGGTTGTCGTCATCATGTCAAGTTCCATTGGGTCATTTCACACCTTGTTCATGCTTTAGTTGCGCCTAGGTAAGGTCACTTCCCTCTCCTAGGGTTTTGAAGGCAATTTCTCTTGAATGGTCGAATCATTAGCAAAACTTGTATCGAGATGTTCACACACCTTCCCCTATCCTTAATGTACCTTATTAAACACTTCCCATCACTGAGATCCCCCAAATTCCTCATTTTTGCACACACCCTAGTTTATTGCTACAACATGGCAATTTTCTAGGTTGGGCCTGGGTTTGGCCCTTTTGGACCCCTTCCCCTCACTCAATATCTGAGATTCCACTTTCCCCTGCTTCCTAACATCCCTCCCTACTACCAAAAATTTCCCCAAGAATTTAGAAGCCCCTTATCCCCTTCATTTCGATTCATTTCGACAAAATGCCTTGTTTCACACATTGGGATAGGTTTCACTAAAATGATGTTTTAGAGCAATCAAAGATTAATTTTGAAACACTGAGAGAGGTTTTTGTCCAAAACAGGCCAAGGACACAAAACGTCCTTCACTTTTTACACAGGTGTCATGGTTTTAGATAAATTTCAAAAATACAATCGCCTTGGGAGAATTGATGCACCTCTCAAGTGACCTTAGGAAAATCACGTTTTCTCCTAGCTTGGTTGGCCAAATGACTTTATTGCTGAGTGAAATGTTAACTAGACAAAAAGAGATTTCCAACAAGCTATCATGAGCTCAATTTGGAGTTGAGGAAGGAATTCAAAAGTTGACTGCAACAGCACTCTGCCTTGAGGCAGCCTCATTTGGCACATTTTGACCAGTCTTGGGAGATTTGACTTTTGACAATGCAAATGAACTCCAAATTGACAAATTCTAGTTGGGTTGGAAAGTAGACTCAAAGGCCTTTTCAATGAGCTATTCTGCACCTGATTTTTATACCAGGAAGGCCTCCAAAAGTCTCCTGCAAAAAGGCGCTACGACATGCTCTAAGCGCCGCGTGCCTCAAGCCCAGTGTGCTACACACCTCCCTCTGCGCCGCACGCCGCGCGCGACCCATAAGATTGGGAGGTCCAAATCACAAATGGCTTGCAGTTTTCAATTTTTCATGGAGAATCATGAATTTTGGTAGTTGGACAAGAAGTTTGGGTGAGTTATGGGTCCCCAAAAGGTCAAAAAACATGGAAACAATGACCTCACTACACCTATTTTGACACATAGGAAGTAGTCTTGGGCGAATGCACTTTTGGAGGGGAAAATGGACACCAAATTAGAAAATTCCTCTTGGTTTGGAAAGTAAACATCCAAGGCTTTCCAACGAGCTATCATGAGCTCAATTTGGGTCCTGCGAAGTGCCCCAAAATTAGGCTAAAAGGCATGCAACGCATAGAGCTCACGCACGCTGTGCATAGAGATTTTTGGTCAAATTTTCACCTTCCAGCTCAGAATTTCAGCCAATTATGACTAGTTTCGCCTCTTGATGTGATTTTTGACCCATCTTGATGTAATTGATTAAACATGATGTAATTTTGACACTTAGTTACTTGTTCTAGAAGATTCATTCACCAAAGAGTGAAAATTTAATGAATGAATTGGTTTCCTACCTTATAGAGGCAAGTTGTTTTGACAGCCTAGATTGTAGTGCTTTGTCTAGAGTTGGTTGAAATAGCTCCTAGGATGATGAGCTCGACCCCTAGAGGCAAGGGAATGGGTTGGCTTGCCTATATTATGTAATTTCTCAATCATTTTTAGTGGTTGGAGAGGTTGGACACTTGGGATCGGTTTGGCATACTATTGTACATATTTTCTCTGCATTTTTGGCTGAGGAAAGACCAAGGTTTTGCAGAACTATTTGGAATCCATGTGGATTTATGTTTTGATGGTGTGCTTCTCTTAGTAATTGTAAGTTGTTATGCGTATCATTTTCCTTCTCTCACCTTCTGCAATTGAACAAATGAAGTGTTAAGGTAGAATCCATAGATTGTTATGCTTTGCCTTTAAATTTGTTTGATTTTCAATGTTCTCACCTGTTTATGGAGAATCCTTGAAACCTTCTTGCTCTCCTTAGCTCCTCACCAGTCTGATATACCCATTCATTCCCTTTAAAAGCATCAAGGTGATCACCTTCCTTGCCCCATTCAGACCTCTGCAGAAACTGTCCCTCATCCCCAAGACAAAATTTTCCTTTCCCTGTTTCAACACAAAAACTCCTAAAAACTCAAATCAAACCTTTGTACTTCATACCTAGCCTAAAATTAGCTTCTATTTCAATCATCTCGAGTCTCATCAATCATCTTTTGCCGAGATTGACCCTAAGAGAGCCCTCTCCTGTCCTCGTAGGGCTAGCTACGAGGCTGAGCATGGTTTGATGTAGCCTTGAGTTTTACTTTATTTCAGCCTAAGGTAGATTTGACCACTAACACATGCTACTATATGGTTTTTACCACTACAAGAATTTAATATTACTATAATTGATAGACCAGGAAAATATAATATTGTCACAAATTTTATGTCGAAACTTGTCCACTTAGGTGAAAGTGCACCAGTTACTCATGATTTTTCGGATGAGAATCTATTTTCTTTTTCTACTTATACTCCTTGGTATGAACATGTAGCTAATTACCTGGTTACAACAAAGTTTCCACAAAAATATTTTTCAAGGGGAAACGTAGAATCATAGAACTTAGTGCTAATTATATGTGGCATGAGGATCGTTTATACCACACTCGACCATATCTGGTAATATTAATATGTGTATGAGGATATCAGATTGAATACATTCTAAAATCTTTCCATAATGACCTGTGTGGTAGAAATCTTTTCGACAAAAGAACTGCAAATGAAGTTTTACAATGTGGGTATTATTGGTCCACCATCTTTAAGGATGCAAAGAAATATGTGGCCAACTATAATGATCGTTAAGGGATGGGGAATCCTATCCTAGCAGATGAAATGCCTCTTCAAGTAGAGGTATTCATCAATCCTTTTAATAAATGGGTATTAGATTTATATCTAGAAAGCAGAAATATATTATAGTATGTAGAGATTATGAAACAAAGTGGGAAGAGGATAAATCACTATATTATGCTACTGAACAATCTATTGTTGATTTCTTATTTGAAGAGATATTTACCCGTTTTGGTGTAACAAGGGAAATACTAAATGTTCAAGGTATTCAATTCACTTCCAAATTCGTTAAATCTATTACAGAGCAGTATAAAATCAAACACTAGAAATATACACCTTACCACCCCTAGGTGAATCAATAAGTAGAATCTACCAATAAAGTAATCAAGGCCATTTTTCACCAAGACAATACAACTAGATCATAAATATTGGGATGATAGGTTACTAAAGGCGTTGTAGGCCTATAAGAAAACCTAGAGAAACACAAAAAGACATTCTCCTTATGATTTGGTTTACGAGAAACAAGTACTTCTCCCAATAGAATTCCAAGTGAGGCACATAAACAAAGGCTAATGGAATTGAATGCATTGTATAAGATTAGATAAGGGATTCTTCAAAGGATGATGCTTGTTTAGGATCACAGAACCAAATGGAACGATAATTTTATTAAGAAGAAATGTTTTTAGTGAGGTGACAGAGCTTTGTTGTATGACAACATGTTTAAGGATTTGAAAGGGAAATTAACGACATAGTGGCTTGGACCTTATGAGGTAGATATAGTATATGATAATGTCTTGATGAAGACAAAAACTAGCGATGTATATCAGACTTATTTTGTCATGAATCGACATAGATAGAAAGTTTATCATAAGAAACTCTCTAAAGAGGATATTACGATACATGTTCTTCAAAATTCTAAAATGCAGTTGGTTATAAAGGGGAGTTATCTTGTTGGTAATCCACCACTGTAAGTTCTATTGTATAATTTAATTAAACTTTCTACATATATGTGTATAGATGTGTTGTTTGATAATGATTTTGGTACTACTAACTATGTTTCCTTCTCTGTAGATAGAAAATAAAGAAGGACATTTGCCAAGTGTAAGTTTATTCCTTTAACCAGCCTTGGTAAATTATTTATGGAAAAGGAACCTATGGAGTTTTATATAAGTTTTTTAGACTCATAAAAATAAAAAACATTAGAGAGCACGAACTAGCATGGGCTCGATAAAAATCCATGGGTAAGTGAAAAGGAGTTTTGTTTAAGTTTTTCATACTCCTAAAAATTGAAAATATTGTTGATCATTAACTCATCTAGGCTTGAGAAAAATCCACATAACAGTAGTATTTAGGTTTATTTGCCAATAAAATGGAAGTGGCGACATAATCATTGGTTATTTTGGTTCCAAAAATATGAGGTTTTTGAGCTACATAACGTCTTCTTGTTATATATCTTGGAGCCCAATCATTGAATTCTTTGGCCTCATTAACTAACACTTCTAGTGCAATTTAAAAATTCCTATACCAGTGTGTTGTTTGTAGTTTTTTTCAGTGTAATCCTTCCAGTAGGACAAATTCACATGCAACATCATCAATAATTAGAACTTATTGTAGCTTGACTTTTAGAACATACTGAGATACAAAGAGAATCCTACAGGATTGCAATTTTAAGACTTTGTATTCGTTATCTTATCAAAATTTCATCTCGCACTACATACAAACTTCCTGTATTCATCCGGTACAAAAAAAATAACTCCTTCACATTGATATTGTAATGGAGGTATGAGATCATTATTTTATTTTCTTCTATTAAGATTCATAATTAGTCATGTAGTGAATATATAATTACTCTCGTAAACCTGTATTACCATTAGTTATTAAAATGGTATATTAAATCCTAAAGTACTCACCTTTATTCCCTTGTTTTTCTAAGAAAAAAATCATTTTTATCATATGATTGAATGGGTTAATCATGGGTGTGATTTGATAGATGCCAATCATAATTCGAGAAAATGAATTATAGTTTTCATATCTCATGATAGAGCTTTATATTTATGGGTTGTTTAAATAATGGTTTTACCACTACTGCATAACCATAAGTTGAATGATGGTGATGCACGATTACTAGAACCATGACATTGACTGTCCTATAGTGATGTAGTCATATAATCAACTGCAATCTATCCATCCTATCTAACCTACATTTGAATGAAATTTGACATCATCATAGGAGATGAATGTCTAAATAATCTTTGCATATGACTTATCACCATCATCCTGTATGCACTCACCTTATACTTATGGAAACCATTTGACCATTACCATCCCATTTCAAATTATAAATTCTCTTCTACATGGCTTCACCATCCACAAGAGCATCATTTCTCTTGCATACAATTCGTCCTTCATTCTATTCATCCATCTAGCGCTAGCTCCATCACATTGCTCCCATAACTCAATTTATAGTACTCTGTCACTTTGAGTACCCTGTATGTTCTGAGGCATATTCTTAAATCTGGCACAGGGGTAAACCGACATGAACCAATGTTCCTGGTTTATCAAGAAATGGAGTATGAATTGTGCAAAGAAAAATTCGAGCAAGTCAATTGGATTTTGTTCCTGAGAATATTTAAGGGATAGCATGAGGGTGTTTCTCATAACTTTAGTCAAAGTTATGATGGTGAATATGTTTATCTAGGAGGTCTTCAATTATAGATCACATAATCTACCACAGTGGAGGCTACAAATCTACCAAATCGTGGGGAGGCTACAAAACTACCAATGATGTAAGTTGTTAACAGACGCGAGAGGAATCAACAATAATGAAATGATCCTTAAGGTACTACGGTACAATTCAAATGGTGTGAATATATGATCTGATGTCGAACACCACGTAAAATCTTCTGGTCAAAGGCCATTGATGTAAACCTATCACCGGAAGTGAGAAACTTTCCATTGAGGACTGCAAGCTTCAAAGTACTGAAAGGGTTGTTTCTAAGTCAACTTCTCAAATAATGAGTTGATGTCGACAAGAAGTGACCCATCATAGGAGGGCCTTAATGTATCCCACATCTATGACAAGAAACGAAGAAAATAATTTTCTGGAGCTGAAAGCGATCTAACGATAAAAGGTTCAGGAATGGCGGTCATGAAAAATGGAGGGTGAAGGTATTGCGGTCGATGAGGCGTTAGCTGGGTGGTGAATTCTATAAATGACTTCTCTTGAACATATCGGTGACACTGAGATGGATTGGTAGCATTAACCCCAAAAGATGGATGGTGTGGAGGACCAATGGTGATATGGCCGGTGAATGGAATAACCCAACCCGACTCAATCATGGTGATGGAGTGAAAGTGTCATGATCAAGAGCACCCTGCTACCAATGAAGTTTTGAAATTTTTCTTCCCTTTTTCCCCAGTCATTACTGACCAGTACCTCTTTATTTTTTTCAAGCTTGAGGAGCATAACATATGCTTCGTCTATAATTTGCCCTTCGGGCAAACCTGTCACTATGTTTTAGCGAGCCTAGCGATAGTGGAACTCATTCTTTTCTGGGTGGACAAGTTTGTCGCTACTGTTTTAGTGAGTTTAACGACAAGGATAACTCATTCCTTTTCATGTTTAGAGAGTTTTAAAAGAGACGAAAAGGAAACTCCAGTAGTCCTTTTTCATAGCATAATCCCTTAAGTCTGAAAAATTATAAAATAATATGAAAGGGATGAATTTTCGATAGGTTTAGCGAGCCGTAAAAGACAAGCGCTTAATGTTTTTGTGGGATGATCCCTCAGGTCCAAAAAGATTAAAATTTAGAGGAGGGATGGCGCTTCCCCTTACTTTAACGAGCTGGAAAGGCCAGTAGCTCGATAGTCTTTTCATATTTAACGAGTCTAGAAGGAGCTTAAAAGAGACTTGGTTTTCAGGAACGAGTGATGTTTTCAGGTAACAACTGGTTCTAGGTAAGTTTGGAACTTCTCAAAACATGGTAGTGTGAGGACGGTGGCTAACAGAGTCACTCGTCATAGCTATTCCTCAAAAGGGTAAACAATCAAGTGGAAGCATATGATCGGCCAAAAGAATGGAGGTGACGGTAGGAACACAACCAAGGCTTAAAAGGTTGATAGAAATGCAGTCATAGAGGTCATTTAATGAAAGCGGGTTTTTTTTTAATGAGCTTCAACCTTGTGCTAATACGTGCTCAGTGGCGGGTTTATTTTTTATCGAGCTTGAACCTTGCCGAAACATTTCTCATTCCAGTAGTCAAAGATGTCTCTCATTGGTAGGTTCATTTTTTAGCGAGCTTGCACCATGCAAAACTTTTCTCATTGCCTTTTTATGTAGGCTAAAAATGACCAAATTATGAAGCTAACTACACTAAAAGCTAAGGAACTACTGAGGCTAGGTAGGATAGTTTTGTCTTTCGTCTAGACAAAACACTTCCTCTGCTTCGTCCACGCACCATAGACAAAGGTGAATGGTGGTTAGACAAATCACCTAACCTTAGAAGTTAAAACTAAAATGCTAAAAATAAAAAATGCTAAAAAGCTACAAAAAATGAAATTGGTCATTTTTCACTTGCATGAAAAGGTTTGCATGCCCACAGGTATTGACAAAACGAGAGTTTCCAGGTCACCATATGGAAGTCACTGTGTTTAAGGAGGATTGTTTCATCCACGGTTAGACAACACACTTCCTTGGCTTTGTCTGCAGCGCAGACAAAGGTGAATGGTGTGTTTCGACACTTCCAATCACATAACCTACAAGGAAATGGTGTTTCAAACCAATCACATTACCTATAAGGAAATGGTGTTTCAGACTAATCACATTACCTACAAGGGAATGGTGTTTCAGACTAATCACATTACCTACAAGGAAATGTTGTTTCAGACCAATCACATATGCTACGAGGAAATGGTGTTTCAGACCAATCACAGAACCTACAAGGAAACCTATCTTCTTAGCTGGGTTTGCTTGTCGAAGCAGACCAGGGTGCATGCCCCCTAAGCTTCGTTACATTCACCAGACTACTTGTGGTAATTAGGAGGATGAAATGAAGGTTTAAGAGACATTCTTGACACAAAGAGACCATTCAGGGATGATGTTTGACTTGTAGTTTTGTTTGAACGAGGAAATTAAAGTTGGTCGATAAGTTGTACCATCTTTCCTTCATGCGGGAAACACATCACTTGAAAAGAGTGTCGAAACAATAGCTTCCATGCTATAAACATAGTCATGCCCAAGGAGTAGATAGTAATCTAATGGCCCTTGGACTACCATCATGTTCAAGTGAATGGTTTTCCTTTTCAAAGTTATCGACAACTTCTGAAGGATCCCTAATGGTCGGCTCCTTCCTTTGTTAAAGCTTGAAAATTTTTGTGTCTCAGGCAGAAGTGATGGTGAACCAAGTGCTTTCTAAGTAGTTGAGGAAAGGATACTCATTGAAGCCCCTTCATCTATGATAGTGCTAGACACGATCATTTTGTAAACTTGTACTATGATCTGGAATGGTACATTAGACGGAAGATAAGGTCTCGCTAGTTGATTCCAATCAAAGGAAACGACTAGACTGCTTGGAGGGGGTACCAGATAAATGGCTGGATGAATCCCTTGAACTGGGGGACTTTCCTCCTATTGTAAAGGAAAGGGTGGATATCCCCCAAGTTCATCACACTCTGCATTAACAAAAATAATTTTAACGGCATCGTTTTCATTCTCTTTGGAAATAGTATGCTCTGAGGGTGGAGCTTCTTAAGGCAAGACTGGGTCAACTGCCATTTCGAATTGTTGACTTTCGTCCAGTATGGACTCAGAAAGTTTACCTTCAATGATAGGCATTTTGACTGATGATTGAGTTACATCAGTCGGTTTTCAACTAGCGATAGACTTGGTAAGAGTTTCTTGTATCCAAGTGGAAGTCACTATGGTGAAACAAAACGATTATGCAAGATGCTGTTTGCCTCATCTAGAAAAGGACAATGGGGAAGATGATGGTCTCCTTCACATAATAGACGTGGAGTTTTGACCTTTGTTTCCTATCCAGGACTTTCATTTTCACTTGTTGATGCTGTGTTGTCAACCTGATTGCCAAAATTTTATGACACCGGATGGTGCGAACGAGGAGACCATTCTCTCAAGATCTATGGAATGCAAGGACAATCTCAATGAAAATGGTTTCCTTTGCAAATTATACAACGGTATCTAGGATATTTGATGTGTGAATTTTCACGAGATGATTCATTACTGCCCCTTGCTTTACTGACTTCTTCTTCTTCTTATCCTCCTCTTTTTTCTTCTTCTCAGCTACTTGGTTTTTAGTATCACTAGTTTCACCAAGGGAAGAGGAAGAAGGGGAGGGAGAAACAAGCAAAGTAGTAGGTGAAGGGACAGCTTCAGTATCATCCAGTTGCTGATTTGATTGCTTAGGAATTATGGTATTTTGAACAATAGAGGTTGAGAATAGCCATACCAGCAGGAAAACTGTGATTCCCAGAAGGGACAATATAGCCATATATGGAGCATTGATGTGTCCCCAAGAAGATAAAGGACTAGGATTCGCCCCAAGAGGGATTCCTTGATTGATGGACTCCATGACCTCAACCTAAGATCAACGAGGGAACAGGAATGTTATTCCAAATTAAATAAATTTTAATGATGCTTTGACACAACTTTTCTTCCTCATTTTTTAGGAGTCGAGAAAAAGCTAAATATGACTCTAGTCGCCTTCAATATTTAATGAGCCTGAAGTCACAAGTGTTCAGATGGTCCTTTTCTTGTAAGGAGTTGAAAAGGAATGAAAGTGACTACTATTGAAATCTAGACAGAGGGATTACGAAATCAATCACAAAACTGCAATATACACCTTGGTGGTAAATTAAAAAGAAATTACAAAGGACTTATGTACGACAGTCAATCTTCCCGAATGTTGTGTTCAGTGCATTGTGATCGATAGGGCGGCAGAAACGGCTTCCTATGGATAAAGGATATCATCCTATTGTGGTCTCCCAATATATACTTGATGGTTCGGGGAGCATGAGTCCATACTAGCACTTGTTGTATCAAAGAGGAGGAATCACCCAAGCTTCAATGAAAACAATAGTTACCAGGTTTTACGATGCCAGAACACGTCTCTAGCCTAGACTTCTAGATGCGTTGCATTAGGTTCCGAAGCGTTGTTAAGTTCATTGAGATTCATTTTAGAGTTGATCTTCTTTAGAAGTCTGCCTTTCAAGGTTCACCGTGTACTCTAGATGTAAAATTCATAAATATGCAATATAGAATGATAAACAGTCATTTATTTTTCTTTCAGCAATGAAAATCCTAGCTACTAAGGAAAGAAGATAATGATTCTTTCAACAAAGAGTAAAGAGCATACATTAAATGCAGTTTTCCTAAATCATTTTTTCAAATAGTCTAAATGTAAATGCAAATGCATGTATTTGTTTTCTCCTTTCCTAAATGTGATAATGTAAAAAAGGAAAACTAAGTACAGATCTGAACTAATTTCTTTAAAGTGACACTTCAACGATTTCTTCTTCAAAACGAAAGGAAGACTAAAACGACACTTTTTAATTTCGAATAGAATATTGCTTTCGACATTTCAAATATTAACAATTCAAATCAAATACAATGGCAAAGGTACAATCCACTATCTAGAGGAGGAAGACTTTACGACACTCTTTTTCTTGATTCAAAATGACAGTTACGTCACTTTTGCATCAAAATGACAGTTTGATGTAAGCTACTTTTGACGAAGGACTCTAAACGATGGACAAATACATAAAAAAATATACTAATCCTAATTAATGGAGGGTGGACAATGTAAAGGAAAGAAGCTTCAGCAATGAGATACTGATCATAAGAAGCAAAACAACTAAATAGAGCTTAAAACGAGGAAGAAAAAACCAAATTTCAAAGAGAGAAATAGTATCACTCATTCATCGCACCTATCCTTCAGGAAAATAGGGATGCATTTCACCTACTAAACATAGGAGGTGCAATGCATACAAGAGTCCAATTACAGATAGTGCAATGGGCTAGGGAGCAAAACTGAGTTGGTTTTTTTCTCAAAATTTGCAGCTAAGTTCAACGATTTCAGCTAAGCTATGATGGAAAGTAAAAAAAATGTATAGGGGTATGATATTAGGAGGTTATTGAGCTACCACAAGGGTGTTTAGAATGCCTGTAAGTCAGATGTTTAGTTCATAAACCAACCTAGAGATTGACTCAAGTAACATTCATCTACTTTGCATTTGCATAGCAAGAGGAGTTCGAAGGCTATCTCACTAACTTATGGCTCTGTTTGTAGTTTATAAATCAAACAACAATAACAAACAAACAAATTATTCGATCCCTAGCAGGGTAGCCATTTTGTTTTCAGGAAAACTAGTGTTTTTTTGATCTGCTAGTCCCACTAAGATGGGTAGCTATCTTAGAAAAAACAATCAAAGAACTTTGTGATTTCCTTTATGAATGATAGATAAGGGAGAAGCAAAGGGGGACAACCTGAATCTTCTTCTTGACTCCTTACTTGATTTCTCTCCCCCTTGATAGAGCTTGCAAGTCCTCTCGTACTTGTCCCACTTTAGAGAATACCTTTAGAGACAAAGAAACAAAGCACCATCAAAGAATCTTTATCTATAATATCATAAACAATGCAAAATCAGAAATACATTGACCATACAATTCCATTCACAAATAACAACATTCACAAATACATGATTATATGGAAGAAAACTCAAAGAACTTTATTAATAGTATAAGAGAGGAATACAACCCAGCTGTCTGATCCAACATCATCCTCCCAACATCAAATCACTTTTCACCTCATGAAAAGAAAGATCACCCAACAATACAAAGCCTCTTCTCAAAGACAAACTAACAACACTTCTTTACAAATTACAAAATTCCAGCGTCCAAATCTCTTAGATGATAGATCCATTTATAGATGTTTGCAAAGGTGTGAGTCATCTCTGGGTTTTTGATTAGTGTCATTCCACTTGTAGTTCTTAGTTCCACTTGGAGATTTATTGGATTTATTACTCATCCATGGGCGAATTTAGAGAGGCAAGTGTAATAGAGGAAGTTTGTCGAAGATTCCATGAGCATCCACTTAGCAAACTACCTTAGAAATTTGTCTACTCTCGCTCGTCGTGCCCCACAGAAATCCTCTTCAGTATGCATCAAACCTCACTAGTGTAAGAGTTAGTATGCATTGCACTTTGACCAACGAGTAGTCAGTATGGTCTGGCTTTGGCCAGTTCTGAGTAGTTTTTTAGGTGGAACTTCTCGAAAATGATGTAATCAGTTGACCATTATCTTTTAGGTATGAAACAACACTCTTAGGGGTTAAAGATCACTTGGTTTATCGACATATATGGTTGGGGTTGCAGTGCCCAAATATGTCTATAACAGGCGCCACCTACATAAGGTGTACACAATACGACCTACACAATGTGTACAGAGTACCACATGTACACAACACAACCTGAACAATGTATACACAACACCACCTACACACAACACCCCATGTACAACATGCACACAACACCATATGTACATAAAGTTGTATCTACAACATGTACATTGTACTATATGTACAAAGCATTGCATATGTAATATGTACATGACACCATATGTACACATTACCACATGCATAATGTGTACACATCACACGTACATGGCACCACCTGCACAACATATAAACAACACCAAATGTACACATCACCACCTGCATAACGTGTACACAACACCCCGTGCACAACGTGTACACAACAACACCTGCACGAGAAAGCCTATATACAACATGTACGCAACATATACGTAGAACGACATGCACATAGAATCATATGTGCAATCATTCACACGACACCATGTGTGCATAACACCACATGTAAAACATGCATCCAACACCATATGTACACAACACTGTATATACAACATGTACATTGCACCATATATACGCAACACCACATATGAAACATGTACATAACATCAAATGTACAGAACACCACATATACATAATGTGCAGAACACCATATGTACACAGAACCACATGTCCAACATGCCCATGACACCACATATCCAACACATACACAACACCATATGTACATAGCACCACTATACAACATGTACACAACACCCTATGTAGATAACATCACATATACACAATGTACAACATATATACAATGATAATACTACATATGCAAAGACAACATTTCCTCTACCGTGAAACATCTCCTCAGGTGTCTTTCCATTTTCCATGCTTGTCCCAACATGTTTCAGATTACACTGCTTTCATTCCACTTATATAGTCCTCGGCATTACCTTCCATAGCATAAACATAGACATAGTATAATCACACAGTATTAATTCATATCCCCATGATACTGAACTCATAGATCTATCACAGATACTTTTCCACTCAATTCCTCATAAATCAGGAACCTCTTCAGATCATTCACCTACAAAAGTAATCCTTCAATCACCAGAATGATCCCTCAAGACCCTCTTAGACAACAACATACATACATATATATAAACATTAGGGTAAGACAATCATGATCCCTAGTGACCCTATTAGATAACATCATACATACATATGTATACATGTAAACATTAGCATAAAACAATCATGACCCCTCACGTCCCTATCAGATAACAACATACATATATGTACATGAAATCAACAAAATAATAATTACTACAACTTAATTAGCAGATATCCTAAGGTTAAGGTCAAGAGAACTCGCTTAATCCATGCACAACATGCATAACATTGAGAACATTAGTTTCCGACTTTTCCAAGGCCCCTGCTACTTTAAGCCCATTTATTTTACGTTTCATGTTACCTTTGTCATGATTGTCCTTCCACCATGCATTTATACTAGTGGACCCAACCAACCCACTTGATTGTCATATTCTTGCCTTCAGTTCCCCTTATACATGCATCAACTTCATCTAAGCCTTACATTAGTTTTTTCATCGCATTCAACTCTCACTGAGCTCCATTAACTTTCCTCCTTCGTCAACCAATTCCCAATACCCTAAAAACATAAACGGAAAGAACAAGAAAAATGCAAGAAGAAAACCATGGAAAAAACAAGAGCAGTACGACATAAAAGATAAAGTGGTATTTCCATACACTATGCATAAACACAATTTCAAATGAAGTGCAAATACATCACAATAGAAAGAATGAACAGAACTAACAATAAACGCCATGAATCAATCCCCATGGGTTCCTAATGCTTCCAAGGGAAATCTCAACCCGAGCCTTCTTCAAGATTTCATGGTATCTTATTTTCCATTCTATCCATGCATCACAGTGCCATAAACACATAATTGTTAGTGTATAAATAAATATACAATATATTAGTTACCTTACCTTGTTGTGCCAAGCACATTCCATTGTAACTGAACACATCCATGCCATCTCCCAAAGGAACCCATTTCCCTTAATGAATCCAACTATAACTAGAAACTAGTTGATATACCTATCAAATACATTTTCATGAATCTAACACATATCCAGATAATGTCAGATGAAATAAAGGTTAAGTAGACTTCTTGTATGCAAATAACTCATTCATTTGGTATTGTAGTTTTTGAATATAGTCAAATGAATTCACTCCCAATTGTTTTTTTTTAGCTTTTCATTACTACAATTGAATCTTATTATATGCTATCACATCACATAGCTATTAGTTATATAAACTAATGAACTGTTACCTTGTCATGCTAATACCAAGCATGTTGCCTTGCAACTATTCACACATGTCAATCACATGTTCCAAAGATTAAGGCATCATGTATATTAATTTGAAATCAAACTTTACCAAGACTAATAACTATTTCATAGTCAACTCATAGTCATTACTCATACTACTACAGCTAGCACCCACTTACATTCAAGTACATATCAACTATCTAAATACATAATGTGTTAATACAACCATCCTAAAACAAGATCATTTCTTCATGAAATATTATAGACACATACTCATACCATGCAATCACTCAAACAATTCATAAACATACCATGTTAGATAAACGAAAAAGATGATGTAATCAAACTCATACCTCATTATATATTAGGGGAGGCTATCACATGTGCACAAGTCAATCCAAATTAGTATGACAAAATACAACAATTATTTTGACTCATACTTGAATCTCATAACCCTAACCATTTGCAAAGGCTGATCCAGATTTGAATTCTACATAATATCAATATCTTAAAGGTAATAACCATAATCATCATGTGTATGACCACAATGCATACAGTAATAAGTTAATTATCGTACATGACTATATAATGCATGTGCATATCACCACACTAAAAAACTAACATTTATCATGCATGTAACCATAACAACAATAGAATGACATGCACATACATATCCATAATTCATATAATAACCATTAACTCTCATACTTCTATACCAAACATAAAAAAATACCTGTATGATGATATGATCTTACCCTGAGGTCCAGTGTTGTAATTTCACTTTGATAATATGTATCTCCTGCTCTATCTCAGCGAACACAACAAAATCATAAAATACAAACAACATCATGACGACATAAACTAAAACAATGAATATCACAATTAATGTATAAAAATCACATATAAAACTAATATGCATGAATGGAAAAGACATTCTGCCCATCCAACCCATTTGATGAACCCGCAAGCTTTGATACTACCTTGTAACCACCCCTCCTAGATCTATCACTTTTCACCCACCTGCCAAGGTAAACATGAGATGATAGCTACTATGACATGACTCAAACTCCTAGGTATAGTTAAGTAAGTTGAATCGATAAACTAAAACTTTACTAAACTTCCTTAGGAGCTACAATACCCCCCATGAGCTAAACAACCACTCCACATGCCCAAACCCTGACCTAGATTACTTTTTCGTGGACATTGATTGTTTGTGTCATTCATAAGCATACATCCATGTGATTGTAGGTCTCTAGATGCATGCATAAGCCTACAAGGGAGCGACTGTAATCATTTTCACCACATTCTATGGATGTGACCGTGATACCTAAGGTACTTTTTTCACAACTAGTCTCAAGAACACTACCCAAAACATAGTGAAACTATTAGAAATGATAACTAACACACACAAAAAAATTTCCTTTAATGGAAATCTTGATCAAGGGCTTAACTGGACCCATCTCAACCATGACAAACATTTCGTCAAGCACATTATGAACATGTAATCTTCTGGTCATCAATGTATATCTAAATATAAGGGTTTGAAAGTTATATGAGAGTCACCAATAAGTTCTAATGCCCTCTCATAATTGTCACAATAACATTTTTCAGCTCATGAATTCATTAACATTTCATGAACAAATCAAACATATAGAGAGACATAGCTAGAACCTATTATGAAACCATGCTTATAACTAGGATATAACGATAATAATAACCATGATAGATCAACCATCAAAGCCACATAATAACAAGTATAATTACTCATGAAATACAAGAGGAAAATGATCTCTTATTAACATATGCAAAATCCAACCAAGTTGTGGACTTCCACGTACCACACGACCATATATTGGGTTGAAGCAAATATTTCTTTCATGTAATCACCCTCATGCCATATTCCAAACATGAATGTGGGACTCATAATAAAGCCAACTAAGGCTTCCTTAGAGTTTACAATATGTCTGGCCATTATCATTCAAGGGATTTCTAGGACTAAAACCCTCATCTATATAGCGAATATTTACGATATATTGTTCCATAATTGGTCAAGAGATTCCTAGGCCAAACGATAAACATACATTACCAAGCTTTACTGCAATCCTGCCAAAACTGATCAACGGATCACTAGGTCCTAAAAAGGCATGTAGTCCTCTATATTTCTTCACCCAATACCTTGAGGAAAATTTCCCTCTCCACCCTCAATATTTATTATGTATCCCACCATTAATGGTCGAGGGATTCCTAGGCCCTTTTGAATTTTCTTGAGACCACCTCATCAAGTTCCAAAACCATGGCACAATCTAACTCAACCAAAGAAAGAATCTCCTCACACGATGGCTATCTCGAAATGGAAAGGTAAGGTTGAAATCATTGTCACACCTCAAAAATACCATGCTAGTGAGAGAAAGAGAACCAAATACACACATGCATGTACCATGCATGTCAAAACTAGCAAGAAAATCATACATGAAACTTCATACCTACAAGTAATCCCACTATAGCCTCTTAATCCAGCTCTTCCTTGCTTGATATTTTCTTTCCTTTTCTTTTTTTACTTCCTTTGCTATCCTTTCTCCAATGTATGAGTGATCCAAGAATGCCCTAACTGTGCAAGAGATGAGAGAGAGAAAAGGAAAATATCTCTAAACTAAAATTGACAAAAGTATCAACTCACAAAAACCATGAATTGATTCTCACAAGCCTTTTTATCACTAAGGCCTCTATTTTCTTCAATTTCATCTATTTGACCTTCAATTTCCTATTGGGTTGTGTTATATTCTTTCCGCACAATTAACAGTGGGTTTGAGGGGTACGCGTAACCCCACTTCATGGGGTCTAGAAAATTTTGGTTTTGGACCCTATGTTAGGTTCGGCGGACCCACCTATGGTTTTGTGCATGATTTTCGCACATGTTTTTTGGATGCGATGGTTTTCATTCCATGGTTTTGGACGCGATGGTTTTCAGTCCATGGTATTGGATACTTCGGCATGTATAAATATGTATTGTTAAATTGAAAGGAACATAATGAAAAATCAAGCTGGTAGTCCCGATTTTGGGATCCAGTGGGAAATCTTTGTGTATAAGTGTTATGCTCTCGCATTTTTATTTTTCTTGTGATTTAGAATTCGTATGCAAGTAATTTCTGTATGGGGTTAAAACCTACATTTTGTATGAGAGCTGTTTTGGCTTGAAGGGGACGCCTTTGTTGCTGAGGGGTTTCGCTTAGGCCTGTGGTAGACCCTGTTCAGTGGGAGATCTGCGAGATCGATTCTGGTGGTGAAAGAAGATGTCGAGAAGCGGAAAGATAGAGATTGAGAAGTTCAATGGTCAAAGTTTTGAGTTGTGGAAACTCAAGATGGAGGATCTGTTGGTGGATAAAGATCAGTGGATCGCGGTAGATCCGGGTGCAAAACCAATGGGAGTGACCGATGAAGAATGGAAGAAGTTGGATCATAAGGCAAAGAGCACAATATGATTGTGTGTCTCATATTCAGTATTACTGAATGTATCAGCGGAAGCTACGACGAAGGCTTTCCAGAACATGGATATTATAGAAGCAATTTTTCGATCTCCATAACGTGAAAAACACACAAAAGGTTCGTATTGAAACTTTTTATTTAGAACCAAATCAGCTTGTATGGTATTGATGGCTTTTCTCTCGTAAACAAATTGTCACATTGGCAATTTTTATGGAAGAAATGGTAGCACATTATGAGGATACAAAAAGCAACACCTTTTTCAACCAATTGATAAATCTCAAACAAAAGGGTTCAATGATGGAGCACATTGACGACTTCCAAAAATTGAGGATAAGGGTAAAAGATATTCCAGAGGAACATAGGATTGATGTGTTCATAGGGACATTAAGGGATAATATCGAACATGAAGTTTTCCTTTGGGAACCTGATTCAATGGAGAATGCATTTAGGTTAGCAAGAAAAATGGAAAGCAAAATTATGGCAACTAGGAAGCCTACCTCTCACAACTATAAAGATGGAAGTGTTATTGCCCCTAGCCTTCCACAACCTACAAGGTTGACACCACAATAATTGGAAGAAAAAAGAGAAAAAGGGCATTCTTATAGTTGTGATAGCAAATACACAAAATGTCATAAGTGTGCTCAAAAGAAATTATTCTAGATAGATTGTGAATAGGAGGAAGAAAAGAAACAAGAAATGTCAAAAGAAGAGGATATACTCCAGGAACAAACCTTAGATAAATAAGAAATGAATCCAATCATATCTTGTTATGGATTGGCTAGAATTACCACTCCTCAAGCTATCAAGATAGAAGTAGATATCAAGAAAAAGAAGGTAAAAATATTGATTGATTTGGGAAGTATCCATAATTTTATTCATTGTAAGATAGCCAAGGAATTGAATTGCTTCATATATCTAGCACTAGAGTGTCAAGTGATGGTTGCAAGTGAAGGAACCATAAATTGCTGTAGAAAGTGCCATAATATCAAGCTATCCATGGGAGAATATGTATTGAATATCCCAATTCTTTCCATTCCAATGGTTGGTTTTGTTGTTGTAGTAGGAGTCCAATGGCTAAAATCCTTGGGTACAATAGCTTTTAATTTTCAAGAACTTTTCATGAAATTTTGTGTGGAAGGAAAGGAAGTTGAATTAAGGGGTATTGCAAGGAAACCATGAAAGATAATCAACTCTAACAACATGACAAAGCTTTTAAATAAGGAACAACGAGGCATAATTGCACAATTATGTTCACTAGAGGTTCCCACATTGAAATCATCTATTTCTCTAGATCTCCAAAAACTCTTGGACAACGATTCCAAGGTATTTGAGACTACCAAAGGCCTCCCACTTATTCTTGATCATGATCATGCTATTTTGTTAATTCCAGGAAGTGTTCCTCCAAACATCAGGATGTACATATATCCCTATGCTCAAAATGGTGAAATTGAATGCATGGTTGCAGAAATGCTAGGGGCTGTTATAATTCAACATAGTTAAAGTTCTCTCACTGCTCCAATAGTGTTGGTGCATAAGAAGGATGGATCATGGTATATGTGTCTGGATTATAGGGAGCTCAAAAAGCTCACTATTAAATACAAATTTCCCATTCTTGTCACTGATCAATTATTGGATCAATTGCATGGATCAATTTACTTCATCAAGTTGGATCTTCATTCAGGATATCATCAAATCAGAAAGGCTGAAGACATTCTGAAAGTAACATTTAGAACTCGTGAGGGTCATTAAGAATTTTTGGTCATGTATTTTGGCCTTACCAATGCATCGTCTACATTTTAAGTTTTGATAAATTCCATTTTCAAACCCTTCTTTAGAAACTTTGTGTTAGTATTTGCTGATGATATACTAATCTACAACAAGTCTTCGAAGGATCATGTTTAACATATTGACAGGGTGCTCAAACTATTGGAGGAGAAAAAATTATATGCAAAAATATCTGAATGTTTCTTTGGAGTACAAGAGGTGGAATATCTGGTTCATATTGTATCTCATGAAGGTGTTAAGGTAGACCCTAGGAAAATTAAAGACATGAAGGAATCAAAAATCCCCACATCCATAAAGCACATGCAAGGATTTCTCAGGTTGACAGGGTATTATTGCAAGTTTGTTAAGAATTATGGGAGAATAACAGCAGCTCTAACAACATTATTGAAGGAAGATGCATTTTCATGGACTCTAGAAGCAACGAAGGCCTTCGAACATGTTAAAGAGGTGATGTGCCAAGCACAGATCTTAGCTACGTCAAACTTCATAAAAACCCTTATTGTGGAATGTGATGCTTCAAGAAATGGAATTGGTGTTGTTTTAATGAAATACGAAAGACCCATTGCTTTTGAAAGCCATCCAATCATATGAAAGTATTTACAAAAAGATATTTATGAAAATGAAATGTTGACAATACTACATGCACTCAGGAAATGGCGACCCTACCTAATGGGAAGACACTTCAAGGTAAAAGCAGATCACAATAGTATTAAAAACCTTTTAGAACAAATATTATCCTCTGAAGAGCAACAAAAATGGGTCACAAAGTTGTTGGGTTATGACATTGAAATCATCTACAAAAAAGGGAAGAAAAATGTTGTGGCAGATGCACTCTCAAGAAAGGATGAGGATCTGGAAGCATTTTTTTGTGCCATTTCTATTATCCAACCAGATTATATTAATGAACCAAGGGATGAATGGAAGAATGAAGAAGAAGTATAGGCAATCATTGAAAAGTTACAACAAGATCCTAGTACATCTAATAAATTTAGCTGGAAAAATGATTCGTTATGGTACAAAGATCAGTTATACCTATGTAAGAAGTCCCAACTCAAACAAAAGATTATTATGGAATTGCACACTTCTCCCTTAGGAGGGAACTCAATATTTTTAAAAACTTACCACAGGGTTAAGAAGAACTCTTTTGGGATGGCCTTAAATTGGATATTAAAAAGTTTGTGGTGTAAACTTTGGTTTACCAAGAAAATAAAGTTGAAACAATTAATACCTTAGGTCTATTAAAACCTTTATCCATTCCAAGCCAACATTGGGAGGAGGTTTCAATGGATTTTATCACAGGTTTACCGAAGTCCAAAGGAGGGAGTGTCACCATGGTGGTAGTTGACATACTCACCAGGTATGCACACTTGTGTGCATTATCACATCCATTTGAATCCAGTACAATTTCTACTGCATTTATGGAAAGAATTCGAAAGCTACATGGAAACCCAAAGATTATTGTAAATGATAGAGATCCGATTTTCACTCGAAATTTTTTGACAAAATTATTTTCTTGTGGCGATACTCAGTTAGCTCATAGCTCATCTTATCATCCTCAATCAGATGGGAAGAATGAGACAATAAACAAATGTTTGGAAGGATATCTTCATTGCCTTGCATCTGATAAACATACACAATGGGTGAAATGGTTACCTCTTGCTCAATGGTGGTATAAAACTTCCTTCCATACCGCAGCAAAAATGACCCCATTTATGGCACTTTATGGATATCATCGACCATCCATCACATCACATTTGAGAGAAAATTCTAAGGTTCAAACAATGGAACATCACATCGAGCATCAACAACAAGTTATCCAACTCTTAAAGGATAACCTCATGTTGGCGCATAATAGATATAAACAACAAGTAGATCAACATCGCAGTGAAAGAAGTTTTGATGTAGGTAACTGGGTATTCCTACAGCTACAACCATATAAACAAATGCCCCTCAAGCAAGATAAAAAGGATAATAAATTATCACCAAAGTATTATGGTCTCGACAAGGTGTTGTAAAATATTAGTACTATGGCATACAAATTGGAGCTTCCTTCAACTTCTTGAGTGCACCTAGTTTTCCATGTTTCATGTTTACAGAAGGTTATATGTGACAAGCTCCTAGTTCAAACAATATTGCCAAAACTTGAAGAGGAAGGAAAAATCATATTGGAATCGGAAACATTCACAGAAAAAAGAACTCAAAAGTTATGAAATCAATCAATTTCAGAGTATCTCATCAAGTGGAAGAACTTATTCGCTGAATATTTCTCATGGGAGGATGAGAATTTTATATAGAAGCATCCAAAACTACTGGAGTGTTGAGGACAACGCTTTTCGACCTCAACGCTTTTCGAAAGGAGAGGGGCATGTTAGGTCCCTATAATAGTAGTGATTCCCCCATTACTATTATCATTATATCCCTTATTGTTATTATTGCGCCCCTATTGTCCCCATATTGTTATTAGTGTGCCCCATAGAAACCCACTATTGTTATTGTTGTGCCCTTATGTGATTACTGTTATGTTGGCTTGATTATATTATGACTCCTTAGACTGATATATATAGAAGGGACATTTAGTCATCTGTATCATCCAAGAATTGTTCATTTGTGTAATGTAGAGGAGGTTGCCCCCTCGAAGAGGCTGAATTGTAAGGCATTGATCTATCTTCTCTATATTTTTGTGAGCTGGTTTCATAGCATGTTAATCCTAACCCAGTGTATAAGTGTGGTTTGAGAAAATAAGTGCATGGAGAGTCTTGGTTGGTGTAGTTAGAGATAGGTACTAAGAAAATATTTCATGATTGGGTGAGAGCTTGAGCATTTGAGATGAAAGATATGTCTACATCAATGCATCTAAATGTGCTTCCATTGGGATCATACAATATAATTTTGATTATGGATAGGTTGTACCTTCACGGGACCAAGGTAGATTGTTATTAGAAGGTTATTGAGTGTTTGGATGATGATGGTGAGAAGAATATCTTGTAGGGAAAGAAGAAGGCCACATTAGTAAGAATGGTTACAACTATTTAGGAAAAGCACATTTAGAGGAAAGGGTATATATTGTTCGTAGTGCATATTTCCAGTGAAAACATTAAGAAATTTGAGGATGAAAAAGTCTTGAATAGGTATCTAGTTTTGCAGTAGTTCTAGATGTCCTTCTATAAAATATTTCAAAGTTTCCTCTTCACAAGGAAGTGGATTTCTCTATTGAGTTGGTAGTAGGAGAAAGACCAACATCAAAGGCACCTTACAAGATGAGTACTCTAGAGTTAGTTGAAATGAAGTTGTAGTTGAAGGAAATGCTTGAAAAGGGATACATAAGGCCAGGCATATCACCTTGGGGTGAGCTCATGTTGTTTGTGAAGAAGAAGGACAACAATCTCAATTTATGAATTAATTTGAAGTAGTTGAACAAGGTAATGATCAAGAATAGATATTTGTTAATGAGGATTGATGATTTGTTAGATTATTTGAAAGGAGTAGTGTTCTTGAAGATTGATTTGATATCATGATATCATTAGTTATGTGTCAAATAAGAGGACATTTACAATAACACATTCCTTACAAAGTAAGGTAATTATGAGTTTTTTGTGGTTCCTTTTGGTTTGGTTAATGCTCCAACAGCTTTCACGTGTTTGATGAATAATGTGTTTTGTCCTTATCTCGATAAGCTTGTGAAAGTATTCATTGATGATATTGATATATTCTAAGAATGAGGAAGAGAATGAAGAATACCAAGCAGAAATATTGAGTCCATTGAGACAACATCAGTTGTATGCCAAGCTTAGTAAGTGTAGTTTTTTTCAGACAATGGTTCATTACATGGGACATGTTGTTTCCAAGGAAGGCATAGTAGTGGATCTGGAAAAAATCAGAGCTATCATGGAATGGGAAACTTCTAAGACTATGGATGAGGTGAGATCATTCTTTGTGTTAGTAGGTTATTGCAAGAGGTTCATCAGGAAATTATCTCAAATTACCTATCATATTACATATTTGTATATGAAAGGAAAGACTTTTGAATGGATATAGGAACATGTAACCGATTTTGAGTAGTTGAAGGAGTTTCTTACAAACACTCTAGTTTTAAAGATTACATATCCAAATAAAAAGTTCATGGTGTGTACATATGCTTACAAGAGAGGGCTTGGTGGAGTCTCGATGCAATAGGGTTAGATGGTATGGTCAGATTCAAGGAAATTGAATTAGCATAAGTAGAATTATGTGACTTATGGTCTTGAGCTCACATAGATCATTCATGCAATGAAGATATGGAGGCACTATCTTCTCCGAAGGAGGTTTGTGTTTATGAGTGATCACAATGGGTTGATATATTTGTTTGACCAACCTAATAAGAATTATAAGCAAGCTATATGGTTGGATACTCTCAATGAGTTTGACTTCAACATAAATTATATTAAGGGTAAGGAGAAGAATGTTGCAGATGTTCTTAGCAAAAAAGTGCAGATAAATCAGATTACAACTATGAGTTCATATGGGATAGATTTACATGAGTGAATCTTTCTTTCCAAAAATTAGAATCATAGGTATGTTGAGGGAAATGTTCCCCTAGGGCTTTTGGGTTGAAACCCTAGCAGACTGAAAGTTGTCTATATAGAGAAACACACATTCACACAGCCATTATGCCGTTATAAGAAAAGTTTATGGTAAGAGGGGGCATACCTTAGGTCCTACATCTGAGAAGGTCCTTTAGGGTCCACACCCTTCTTCAAGTTCCTTTTTCTCCTTTGTCTGACAAAACAACCAATTCCAAAGAACACAATAGTATATGGACAAAAACTTATAAAGAAACAATCTTCATGTTATAAAGAAAGGTAGTTAGTTATGAAATTTAAACAACCATTCACATATGAATTCCAACATGAATATCATAAACATAAAGAAGGTTTATATTAGGAACCAAGACGTGTTTCTTTTATTATAGACAAATAAAATGCATAAAAGGGATAATTTCACCTGAGTCACCTTTCGCAGGCTCCAAGCAAATCTTCCTTCCGGATCCTTCCAGCCTCAAGCCTTTAGCAAACTCCTTCCATGACTTACTCCATGATGTCGTAAGTAGTGGATGAACATCAACGCACAAGGAAACAAGGGTTTCCTGTACAAATGGGGGAACTGCAGAAGGAATAAGGGTCTTTAGACCTGGTCAGGGGAAAAATCTCAGTATAATAACCTTTCTCTCTCTTCTCTCCTCCCTTAAGCCTTCCCTTTGAGGTATTTTTATACCTCTCCCAAAGTAGTTTTTTAGTTGGGAGTTGGTTGGGAACAGATGGGCCACGGGCACTAACAGGTGATCAGCAGGTAAAACCCACGATCTCCGCCCAAAATTAAGGAGTTTTATATTTTTTTAAGTGCTTTAATACATATGCACAAGTTCGGTATATGCCTACCAACGTATACACACGTTTAACTCAAGGCAATGTCGTGTATAAGGGATAAAACACTGTTTCTTAAATTTTGGACCAGGTCTGGAAGGAGAGATTTTCCTAGGCCACGAGTGCAGCATCACAAACCATAAGAGTGAGGTTTGGAGATATAACAGATGCCCCCTAATATATGAGGGGTACATGATGGCCGAAATGTATTAAGCAAGTACATGGAAAGGAAATCTGCCAAAAACCGAGGAGGACTTCACCAGAATTCAGCTGCCAAGCCACAAAAGGAGATCAGAAAGAAACATTGTCTGAGGCAGGCATACCCATGCTCAGAGAAAACAAAGCATGTCCTCATATCAAGTACAAGCGGATCCACTAAGTATAGAAGTATAAATGACTGGAAAATACATAATGGATCATTTGATCATGATCGAACAAGTACATGTCTGAATATCACATATAAGACTGTCAGTGGTGCTAAAAAATACAACGGATCACTGATATCAAAGACTGATCCCAAAAGGTATCGACTGAACATGATGGAAAAGGATGGTACTACACTGCAAACTCAGGTGCCAGCATATAGAATGTCGCCATGACTGACTACAACATATAAGGTGGAGTGGTATCAACTAGCAGCAACAGGAGCAACTGTCAAGTGAACCAATGAATGTTGATACAACCTAAGGTCTTCACCGACTGCCGTGGTACATTACTACACCATGGGAATAAATGATCTGAAGTCGACCATGTGAGAAATTGTTTGATTACCGGTGATTGATGTATACCATTAACAAGCGCGAGACTACTCACCGATAATGATAATGAGCGTCAAGGTACCCAGTACAATCCAGCAAGTGTGAATAGATGAGTTGGAGTTGAACACCTGTAAGAATCTATCGATCAGGAGACAATGATGGTTTCCCACTATCGATAGTGAAGGATCTGCCACTAAAGATTGAAAACCCCAAGGTACTACCAAATGTACTCTAGATCTTTGCCCCAGAGCAATGAGTCGGAGTTGATAGGGAAAGATCCACTCGAAGGAAGGCATTAAGGCATCCTTCATCAATCGAGCACGAGTGTAACCTGTAGGCCAATAATGTGGAAGGAATCGGATGAAAGAGATGTAGTAACCAAATCTAAGTACGTTTCCGGTGTACACAAGATGTGGCTAGCGCACGACAAAAACCCTCTGAACCAACCAATAATGAAAGTTAACACAGAGGTGAGGTATCCACTGTGTGATAATGTAAGCTCATGTTGAACACAAGGGAAACCAATCAGTCAAAGACCCATGATACTAATCGATGTTGAGCACAAGGTGACCTATCAATAATGAAAATAGGGCCAGGGTGCAGCTCTAGGCCTGTCCTCAGAGCAAGATGTCATCATCGATAAGGACAAGACTCGCCAGCAAGAAGTCAATGGAGAACTCCTCAAATTGGCATGAGTAAAGGACCAATATAAATGATGTGATAATAGACATGACACTAAAAACCAGGGATGGCTGACTAAAAAATCAGTCAAGAGACACCGCAGAGAGGCTGACTCAGGCTAAGTTCCCTTGAACAAAAGCACGACTCAATGTGACTATGTGGCAGCATATGATGACTCTGTATAAGTTCGTCATGTAGGAGGCACGAACGAACCCTCCATATGATTGGAAGAGATAACCAATCGAGGGAGAAATGACTCAATAACAAGGTTGAGGCGTACCTATGTCAAACTAAATCCCGCCCAAAATGGAGGAGTCATTGTTTTGAGTGATTCGTTCAAGGGTGACATGACTGACTCTAGCTGCCAACAATAAATGGAAATACTGTCTCGTTCCCCCTCTTTTTTGGAATATTTATTTTTTTGTCTTTTTCTGTTAAGCTTGAAAAATAAATAAAAGAATGCTATGGTATAGTGGAAAGAACGAGTGTCGGTGAAACAGATGATCTAGTTCCTCGGAATGGAACATTCCTATGCTCAATGTAGGGAGGTGAAAACTAGTTAGTGACACTCAAAGGTGCGTTCCTTCCATGGGTCAAGGTGTGTCAAGATGCATAACTCAAAGGTATGCAAAGTTGATTTTGCAGTTGTCATGGCCAAAATTTGGCTTAAACACGAGTCCAAGTGAAGCCAGCTCTAGACCAAAAAGTGCAAGTGATCAACATGCAATGCAGTAGTACAACTCAACACAAAGGAGCCTCTAGGCTATAAGGCCAGAACAAAGCGAAGAAGCTAAAAGGAATGAGTCTTCGACGCATAAGTCATGGCGGCACTATAGAGGACTCCCGAGCCCACTCAAATCAGAGCAACATGGGCAACAAATGTCAGTGAGGTGCTAACTACGATGTCCATGTAAAGGATGGCTCTACCATTGTGTCATGATTTCAAGAATCAGCGAGTGAAGATGGCTTACGAATCATAACATGATGGGGTCGGCCCTATGGCAGATGTATCGGTGAATGAAGGCTAGTATGCACAATGCAATGGAAAAATGGTGTCACTAACCTGTATACCAGTGAGAAAATGATACGTGCCATGATGGGTCAACAGTCATGGAACTATCTCGAAATTGTCACAAAAATGTCCAAAATGTCCTAAAAAAGAAACCATTCTCGACATTCTAAGCTCCCAAGTTAAAAGTCATATAAGGCCAAACAAAATAAAATTTTGAAAAAATTTTGCATTTCCAAAACTTATAAAAGGAATTTTGGACTCACCATTTTTACCATTTGAGTTTGAGAGCAACGATTTCGAGCAAAAGGAACAAACTTTCCGTATACCAAATTTGACCGTTCAAATTCTTCAAAAACCTCCAGGTAACTCTTAAACTTAGCTTGCAATTAATTGTGACTAGTTTTAAGATTTTTAGCTAATGTTTTGCCATCTAATTTTTTTTCCCAAAATTTCTCCGCAGCGTATATGCGGGTTGGTAATATGAAACCCGCATACATGCGGGCCCTATACACGACTGTGTGCATAGGGACACACGTATATGCCACGAACCAATTTTAAACAAAAACTAACGGTTGAAAATCATTTTTTTCTCGGAATGCGGTCACTTGGTGTGAAAGAGAGCACGCAGCGGTGGATAATGAAGTCATGAATGATCCTGTAGCTTTGGATGCCCTATGGGGATGCGGTTTTCTTAAATTCTTCAAACTGGCGAATATGAAAGCAAACACACGTCTGCTTGAGATGCTCAATGATTATTGGGACGACGAGGAGGAAGCCTTTATGATTGACCAGATGCCACTCATGTTAGAAGTGGAGGATATCTATTTCATCACGGGCCTTTCCCGAAGGGGAGAGGTAGTACATTTTGGGGCACAACACGGAGCAAGCTCACAATAGAGGACTACGTACAAATCTATTTCCTAACACATCCGAAGAAGCTTGGGAGCCACATTTCTATCACACATGTGGCGAGTTTATCACTGAGGATAATCTTATTCACCATAGCTCGAGTGAACGGATCATCCTCTCTGCATCAGGCATCACGGCTAACCATGAGCGTGGAAGTTGACTGTCTCACTACTGTGTTCGACTGGTGTACTCCACTTCTGGCCAACATGAAGAGCTAGCTCACTTCTATTAAGAGGGGAAAGAACAAAAACTTTGGATATGGGACTATCCTGTGTACTTTCTTTTTCGAGAAGATTCCTGCACTTTCCCCAGGGTAGCAGTTTCCATCAGCACCCCGCGAGATCCAGGCATGGGCTCGTGGGCTGATCTGATGAAACATCTGGGGGTGGGGAGGTCCCAAGGACTGCCTTTAACGATGACTTCTTTACCTCGTGGGATCAGTAAATAATCGCCATAGATGACTACCCCTATGCTGGGCTGGATTTCTGAGAGATCCTGATCTAGCATTATCACCAAACACAGCATGGGGCGAGATTGGTAAGAATTTTTGATTTTATGATTTTTTGGATTTTTCAAATATAATGATGCATTTTGAAAAATATTTTTGATGGGATTCAAATGACTAATATGATGATCATGTTTCAGATATTAGGCCGGTATGACCAAATGGGTTCCCGCAGCATGCACGGCGTGGCGAAGGAGCTGAAGAGACTACTGCTGATATAGAACGAACTCTAAATAAAGTCCAACGACACTTGACGAGACTAAGCTATCGAGTACCGATGGTTGCCATAGAAGATCTTCCTGAGGATATGCAGTGTCATGTGGTTGGCATGCCACGTGACTGGGTTCGCACTTTTCGGCGTGTGGCCAATGTGATAGTTACCTACTTGGCCGCTTATCTTGAGCTAGGGAATTAGATATGCCGGACATGATTATGGGCATTTGTGTCCCGATTTTGTATATTTTTGGAAAACATATGTACACTCGACATGCTTTATGATATCTATATATATATATATATACAGTTTGAATTTTTGATGCTTGATTTTATTGTGATGAATGATTGATGTGCCAGTCTAATGCTTGATTAGCCATAGAATCAGCTAACTAATTATGAGATCTTGGAATGTGCAAATAATTAATATAAATAAATGATCTTTGCAAAAACCTCACCCTTAAATATTGGAAATATAGACATGGATCCCTTACCCGATAAATGTTGTTTAATTGTGACACTATCAATTGAGAATCAAGATAAACTACCAACAAGTCGATCTCATGAGAAATTGCCTCGAATAATAAATTAATAACGAAGGTATACTCAGCCATATTATTTGAAGCAAGACCAACGCATACACCTTTTGATACCATCAATTGACCAGTTGGATAATAGAGTACCCATGCTGCAGAAGCGAGATTCCGAGTGTGTCGACTAGCACCATCGGCGAACCGAAAGTAGACCAAGTCATCCATAACACCTGCCACAACAGACCAAAAAGTGTTGATATCATAAAATCTCGATGATATATGTACAAATATACATAATGTACAAAGAAGCATTGCCTAACTCCTACTTAAGCAAAGTAATTCTTTAGGTAGAGCCCGTTTCGGGGCTCCGCCAGTTTGTTTCCCTCAAAATCGATTAACTCATACGACCCTTTTTCTAAAACTCGTTTAATAATGACAGGACTGTACCACATAGGCTTAAACTTGCCTGCCCCCAAGGTGTCTTTATCTTGGTCATAGACCAAGAGAAGGTCACCTTCAGAAAAGGCTCAAGGACGGACAAATTTATCATACTGCATTTTAACCTTTTTTTATGAGCCTCATTCATTGTGGTGGCATCTCGACGCTGCTCATCGAGATGTTCCAAGTGAAGGAGGCGCTCTTTAAGACTCGAAGTCTCTGGAAGGAGTTCAACAACTAACTTAAGATATGGAATTTCACATTCAACCGGAAAGATAGATTCCATCCCGTAAACCAACTAAAAAGGTGTAAAACCAGTAGCAGTATTGACGGAGGTCCGATATGCCCAAAGAGCCGAATACAACATAATGTGCCAATTGGACCGATTTTTGTCGATTGTCTATTGGAGGACCATCTTAAGAGTTTTATTAACTGCATCAACTTGTCCATTGGCCTAAGGATAATAAGGAGACGAATGCTCCTGTCGAAAACCCAATTTGAGAGCCAATTCAGACATCAGTTGATTCTGGAAATGACTGCCATGATCAGTGACAATCTCTCTCAGGATACCGAATCTTGAGATAACCTGATTGAAAAGGAACAATGCTGCCATGTAACTATTATTTTTAGAATTTGGCATGGCCTCGGCCCACTTCGTAAAGTAGTCTACAGCCACGATAATGTACCTGTGATTCGCCACTAAAGGCGGATTACAAGTTGTAAAATCAATACACCACTTAGTAAAAGGACCGATGGTGATAATGGGAAAAAGAGGAGCTGGATGAGCATGCATCTTGCGAGTGAAGATTTGAGAGGGGTGACATCGTTTGACTGCTTCCCCACAGTCTTTAAAAAGTGAAGGCCAAAAATAGTCGGCACGTAATATGCGTTGGACTGTACCAAGCCCTGATAGATGACCACCACAAGCTCCATTGAGTCATTTACCACTGACTCTACTTCCTCTAAGTTTAACCAGTGCCGAGGGATTGAATCAACCCCTCGACAGTATAAGGTATCACCAATGATAACATAATTTTTAGCCAGGTGACATAATTTTCGATGCTCATCCTTGGAGAAAGTAGAGGGAAACTTCGAAGTCTGGAGATAGAAAATGATATCTCCATACCAAGGGTCAAGTGAAAAGATGAGGAATAAATGTTCGTCAGGAAAACTTTCCTCATAAATAGTATCCTCTCCACAAGGTAGCTCAGAAATTAGCTCAGCGAAAACCATGGATTTCTTAGACTTGGCAGACAAGAACTCGAGATCAAATTCTTGCAAGATGACTATCCATCTATTATATTTGCCCCCAATCCATCGCCTACCGAGGACAAATTGAAATGGATTGACTGCCGCTAAGACAAATTTTTTGCGTAGTAGGATATAATGACAGAGCCGCTGGACAGCATGGACAGCTGCCAAGGCCAACTTCTGAACTGGAGAATAGCAAAGTTCAGGACCTATTAAGCCTCAGCTCAAATAATAAATCACATGCTCAATGAGAGCATCGTCCTCCTGAACGAGAACCATACCAATGGTTGATTCTGTTGCAGTGAGATATAAAAGGAAGTCTCTCCCATAATCCGGTGGACTCAAAAGTGGGACGGAGACTAGTGCCTTTTTGCATCAAACAATCGTTACCCAAAGTCATCCCAAACAAATGGAACTCCTTTCTGTAGCAAACACATAAACCCTTTAATGATCTCAGCATAGTTCGCTATAAACCATCTTAATAAATTAGCCTTCCCTTGAAGACTTTGAAGTTGTCGAATTGAGGACGGGGGAGGCAACTGAACTATTGCCTCAACCTTGAAGGGATCAACCCGAATCCCTTCATTTGACACAATTAACCCTAACACCCGACCGGACGTAACCGCAAAAACTCACTTGTTGGGATTCAACCGGATTTTATAAAAACGACCTCACTCGAAAACCATTTGAAGATGACTAGGGTGATCAGTTCTCTTTCGAGAACGAATAGCGAGATCATTCAAGTATGCTTTGATGACATGTTTGATGTCATGGAAAGCATATGACATGGCCCGCTGAAAAGTGGCTCCAACATTTTTAAGACCAAAAGGCATCTTTCTATATGCAAAGGTACCCGTGGGACATATAAATGTTGTCTTATGTTGATCTTCAGGATGGATAGAAATTTGATTCGAACCGGAAAAACCATCCATGAAGGAAAAAATCTCATTACCCACACACTCGTTGATAATCTGATCAATGAATGGCGTGGGGTAATTATCTTTCGGACAAGCCTTGTTTAGGTCCCTAAAATCGATGCATACTCGGATTGTTCCTTTCTTTTTATCCACAGGGAGTGGATTTGAAACCCAATCAGTAAGAGGAACAGGGTATATGAAACTCGCCTTTAGTAGGTTCTCCACTTTAGCTTTGATAGTTGTTGCCTTCCTACGGTTAACCGGCCAAAGCCTTTGACGAACTGGTTTTGCATTGTCATACTTCTTGATCTCATGTTGAACTATAGATGGGTCAATGCCAGGCATTTCTTCATAAGACCAAGCAAATACATCTCTAAATTCCTTGAATAGGTCGGTATATATTTGAATTTCTTCAGGGGAACACTAAATTCCGATGAAGAGATTCTCAATCATGTTAGGGTCCCTAGAGATGTTTATAAGTATTTTTTTTGAAATCAACGACATATTACCTTCGGCACGAACGTGTGCTGGAGACAAAGGATTTGACACCGTACAAACATCACTAGTACAGAGCTCAGAGAATCTAGATTCTACCTCCTGCAATGCAGAAAGAAAGTATGAATGATGGTGTAAATCTTCCCAAGGTCGATCTATACCCATCATTGCTTTGAGGATTGCTTCTTCAGAAGGTAAAACTGAATCTAAGCAGTCCAAGGTAGAGGTAGAATCAAGGCTCCAAGCCGGGGCCACATCGCCATCTAACTCCTCTTCGGAAAAAGGAGTAGAATGGTCTTCTGCAGAGTTGACGATCGATTGATATCTAAGCTCAACTAAAGATATAAGGAATTCCATTCCATTCACTTGTCCTTCAACTAATGTCGTTGTAGGTGAAGGCAAAGTCCAAAGGTATGAAAAATAACGAGTTTCGAAGAACTCTTCTCGAGGAGACTCCTTAGATGATGAAACGACATTGATTTTAGTGAAAGGAGAGGGAAGATCAAAGGTACCCATCAACGAGTAGAGCAAGAGCTTGCTTGAGGATCGACTGGACAATAATCCAATTGATCAACCTTAACGATTTTCTCCTCCTGAGGAAAGCAAATGACATGAAACAGAGTCGAAACAATGGCGTCCATTTCATATACCCAGTTCCTTCCTAAGAGGAGATTATAGTCTAGGTTAGCATCTACGACTTCTACTTCAATATTAATGACCTTGCCCCCAACACATATAGGAAAGGCTGGGATAATCCCATCCAGCTTATGAGAATGACCATCGAATGCAATCAAGACGGTAGGTGAAGGAACAACCGAAGGAAATCCAATAGCCTTCCATCATGACATCATCATGATGCACGTGGAAGCTCCTTCATCAATAACGGTATGAAAAATGTTAATTTTCCGGTATGTAGACTTTATTTGGAAAGCCATATGATGAGGGAGTTGCTTTTTGACATTTAACATGTCGAAAGTGAGCACTAAAGAGTTAGTTGGATCGACTGGCCCAATCGCGGAAAGTAAAGCACTTCGCTGAGCCAAACACGACTGGAGAACCTCTAAAGTGGACATGGCACACGAACTCTAAGCCATATCCTCAACAATGGAGTAATTCTGAGCGGCCCTAGCATTAGGATTAATAGTCGCACATTTAGCGAAACCTTTTGGTATCTGTGGTATAGTCTCAAGAGGGGTCACTGAATATGAAGGTCGATATTTCCGGGAACAGTCTTGTCCTTGGAAGTTTCGGCTTCACCATAATCACATGACCGACTAGCCACGTGGACGCTAGAACCCACCATGAAAACATTTGATGATTTTTCCCCTTCCTGGTTGCCCCCTGCGGAGGTTCCATGGTTTGAACTCGCGCCAGCAAGAAGTTGTTGCCCTTCGGGAAAAGAGTTGGTTAACACAGCTTGAGAACTACAAGTCCATAGCTACCCTAACAAGCACTAAGCATCTTCAATCTTAGGGAAAAGATGAGTTAAATGTTCTCCATTGCACAAATTGCATGGAAACTTAACTTTCATTTTAGACTCATTTCTACCACCACCAGCATTATTGTCGGATTTATTTGTGTCAGCCTTCCCATCCTGGTAACTTTTCTTACCTCGTCCTTTATTTTTCCTGTTGGAATTTTGATTTCCTTTGGGGTTATCAGATTGGACATCATTAATCAAAGAGGTTTGGGAAGCCATAGGGTTAGAAGATGTGACTTGGTTGTTAGAAGCAGTTTGTAAAGACAACTGTTGCAATTGGTTCAACAATTTCACTGCATTCGTGTCTACCAACCCAACAATACCATCTGCGTGGGGACCTGGCTTCGACTTAGCTATGTTAACCTTAGACCCAGGAGCATCTGGCAAGTATTTTTATAGGATCCTTGACTGAGAGTAGATCAATTCTAATTTTTGGGCCCTAAAAATGGCTTGCTCCTCAGAATAGACTCCACATATGGAGGCATCCTTGGAGATCTTAGGTTGTAAAGATTTCAAAAACCATTAGAGACAGTACTCCGGAGGGATTTCGGCTTTAGTGAGCCTCTTTCTCCATCTCCATTCCTGAACATGGTCAGAAATGTGAGTTGCCTTATCCTAATGAAAAGTGGCCAGTAGTTTAGTTCCAACATCATAATGGACAGGAAACTCAAAATGATTTAAGAAAATATTGGCTAAGTCACCGAAAGATATAAAGTTTCCCCCTGGCAACTCTATATACCATTTAGCCGCATTACCAATCAATGTGCATTGAAAAAGTCTCAACCTAATCGAGTCATCGAGGAGGGAGTTAGATGAGCACCACAAATGCAATGTGGTTACATGGTCGCCTCAGTCCTCACCGCTCTTCCCTTCGAATTGTGGAATGTCTGAAGGGTGTTTGGTTGGGACCAGAGGCCAGGCTAAATTGTACTTGATTGGATCATTTGTTTACTTAGTGAGATCTAACAAGTTCAATGTTGCTAGAAACGAAAGCCTAGGAGGACCTTGGGGATTCCAGCTAGACTGGGCGGAACTCCTAAAGCTCTGAAAAGATTGACCTAGATTTTGAAAGGCATTAGGCTGCCCAAAGTAACTAGTAGAACTCGTTGAACCAAAAGGTAAGCCTTGTGATCCAACAAAATTCAGAGTTTGACCGACTCCGGCCGCAAAACCTCCATAACCAACAAAGTTTCCTCCTAAAGGATTATAAGTAGTTGATAACCCCTAATACGAATTCCAAGCCGAAGCTAAGGGAGGAATAATTTGAGATGAACTAACTATGGCGTACGGCCTATCCCCTTGTTGGCCGAAAAATAGATTCCCAGTTCCCGCGCCACTAACCCCAGGGTTAGTCCAACCTTGGAAAGGATTGCTGCTTTGTCCTATAGAAGAAAAATGCATGGATCCTATCGTCAAGTTAGAATGTGGTATATGACCACCTCCGAAAGGAAAACCCTGGAATGAAGCCGATCCACTCATCATGGATGTGGCAGCACCAAACGGAACTGAAGGAATACCCTGTGAATGGGTGCCAAATGGGAAGAATCCACAACCAAAAGCATTGGTTTGGGGATTTCCACTCGTGGACTGAATGGAGGTAGACCCAACTAAAGACGTGCTAGCAAAAGATCTAAACAAAGAAGCAGAAGAGATGGAAATCATTCCTCCCCCTTGTACCGATGTTGGAGTCTGCATAGTTGTAGCACTTGTAGTAGAAGCCATGATTCTAGTAGTGGAAATTGATGGTAAGTGCTTAGTGTAATCTGGACATGACAGTCTATGCATAGGAGTCCCAATGTACTGTAATACGGCTGGATGACTAGACGGTGGGGGAAAATTCGGAGCCGCTAATGACTCAGAGAGTTCTTCTACCTCTATGTTATTCTCCGCTTGTAAGCGAACTCGAGAAAGAAATGGAGTGTTTCTCTCTTGTTCCACGGAAGTTCCAGGCCTTGCTTGAATACTAATGCCCCCGAGAGGAGGATCAATCAACGATGCATCAACTACTGTGGGACGAAACCCACCAGTAGTACTACCTCTGCGCCTTCTAGGAGAAGGCTCTAAACTTGGTGGTGAAAGACCACAAAGTCTTCGAGACCATCTAGGTGATCGATCAGGCACTTGGAATTTCTTGTTAAGATTTAAATAAAGACTCAAAATATTGAAAGCTAGGCCAACTAAGAGCACAAAGAACACACTATAAAGTCCCTAAAGAGAACATCCAGTAAAACAACTTCCAAGTATTTCCACTCCGGGTAATTAGGACCGGACACCAAAATACGAGAAAGTGAATTAAGGGGCCTTCCGAAGATAGTCTGGGATGATGAGGGCCTAGTCCTATCAGCGAAGGTAATGGAGGAAGTTACGCTGACCTCCTAACAACAACCTGCGCCAATCCAAGCCCCCAAGCTTTGCAAGGGTGCCCTCCAGTAGTACTACCGAGACTAATGATACATCGACCTTAGGTGCCACGGGATTCCCCTCTCTATCCACCTGTGTAGATCCCTAGGAGTAGCAACTATGGATACCAACTCATCGCAAAAGCCAGGTGAAACAGTTGTGAGGTAAGTTTGGACAAGTAGGATTTTCACTCGCTATTCACACTCCTACGTTTGACGTTTAAATCGCTTTGGAGAGTTAACTCTCCACTCACCTAATCCAAGGCCCTAAAATCCTAAAACTTGTTGGTGTATCTAACTTAAAAAAAAATTAGTGATTTTTGGTTAGCGCTTGATTTTAAAATAGGATGTTCTTTAAGTCACGAGATAATGGAAGTGAAACTAGTGGTGTTTTTGACGCAAAAGAAATTAATAAAAACCTAACTACATGCACATGCACTTGTTTTTGTTTTTCGATGAAGAGAAATTTCTACAGGGTTCAAAGGAACTTCTAATAAAACAAAATTTTATTTTCTTTTTGTTAACTCATGCTTCACACTCACAAAAGTTAACAAAGCTATGTATGCCTAAAAGGATATCCAAATCTATCCTAATGCAACAAATATACGCTGATGCAAGATTCAAAACAACTCTAAAAACAAGAAATGAAAGTTGCTTGCTTATCAATTTTTATTTTGCCACTTAAAATGTCTAGATGGAATATGAGATGCTACCATTCATTTTGTCTAAACACTAAAAACAAGTTTCAAGACAAACATAAAGCACTTTCATTCACTAAAAGGAAACCAAATGAAAACCAAGTTCAAGAAAGCAAAACAAAGTTTTTCAAAAAGTTTTCTTCAAAGCAACAACAAAAGAGTCTTTTCAAAAATGCGCTCAACAAGACGGAAACTTTGTGATTGAAGAATAGGCAACGAACACTTTTGCAAGTTGACACGAGACAGTGGATGACAACTCAACAAACATAAATGTGTTTAAATATGCTCTTAACAATCAAAAATAGCAATGAAAGCCTTGGAAACAAAGACCAGAAAGATTAGAAAGACAAATTTCAAGGAAGTATCAATCAACAACATTCGTGAAAGAGAGAAGTGGATGGTCACAAGAAGCGGTTTTGTCAAGCAAACAAAAAATCACCAAAAGAAAGATTTAACACAAAGATTGAGACCAATTTTTCTTCCATGGTGAATGAGAGAAGCCAAGATTCCAACAAGAAATCTTCCGTGCTTTTGCAAAAAATGGTGACGCTTGCAACAACAAAAACAAGACCAATACCCCTTACAATGAGAGAAAATTTGGAACAAGATGCTTGTTGTAAAACAAACAACTGATACTGGAAAATGACTATTTCAGACTAAATCAAACCACTAGACAGACCTTCAGAGGCAAAGAGATTTACAAATCTTGAAAATTGCAAGATATACGCGAATGTACTTATGTACAGATTATGTGTATACGTCACTGATCCTAAGGAAACCTGCGTATACGCGGGTTAACTTCAGGAAACGTGCGTATATACGCTTCTGTAATGAAGAAAAGCAACGTATATAAAAGATTTCAAGATAAATAAAAAACAAACTGAAGAAACTTGCAAAACTTAGAAATCAAGAACAAACTAGACAGCAACAGCAAGCAAAGAGGCAACTCAGCCCTAATTGACTTGAAATCACCCAAACTAGGAACAACAAGAGTGTTGTTCCCAGTG
>APFE030588794.1:0-15036 GCA_000404065.3 Pinus taeda
AAAACTTTATTGTTTAATGTTTAATATGTATAGGAATATGTTATTTTTAATTATTTTTATTTAAATTTTCAACTAACTAAGTAATAAATATAACAAGAAAAATCAAACACATAAAATATTAATATTTAATAGGTATACAAATAACATCTCAAATTTGTTATTTTTAATCATTTTTATTTAAAATTTGAGCCAACTCATTAATAAATATAACAAAATAAAATCAAACACATGAAATAATTAATCTAAAAATAAATATTATTTTAAAACCAAAAAAATACTAAATTTTAAATTTATTTAAAAGTTTCCTCAGGCATTGTTTTTAAGACAATTTATACAAATTTCAAAAGTTAAATCCCTTCGCTCACCAGTTCAGCCTATTTCCTTTCCATGGTGCCCTAAATTTATTATTATAAACACACTGTAAAACCTATTTATCTTCCATAACGTGAATACATTTTTTTTATTATTACCATTATTTATATTCCATGATGTGAATACATTTTTTTATTATAACCCGGATGCAAATATAGTTACAAGCACGACCTAGTTACAAGCACGACCCAACCTTATAGATTTTGTAGGAACTCCTTATATCGCCTCCAACCATCAAGAAAATCATTAATTACCATCTCAAAACCAAGAATTAAAATAAATATTAAATAATCATTCATTATTATTTAAAGAACAGAGAATGAAAATAAAGCAGCCTTTGTAGCAATAGTGAGTTATTTATCGTTGTAGGTAGAGCTATTTTTGCTTTTGCTTTGCCATTTCTGTTATCTCCATTTTGCTTTCTGCTTTGCGGTCTCTGATATCACCATTGCCATTTCTGTTATCTCCATTTTGCTTTCTGCTTTTCCATCTCTCATATCTCCATAGCCATTTCTGTTATCTCCATTGCCTGGGTTGAAAACCCAATTCCCCTGTAAAAACGACCAATGCCTAAGTATGAATATAATACTGCAGGAACACCACAATGGAGCTCACCTGGTATTATTCGAGATTGTTTCAGTCACCGTGGGACTCATGTTCGAAACCCTTCTCATTATAGTTCTGCTTCAATATCAAACTTTTCAGTGGGTATAAGGAACAACGACTCTCAGGCACTGGAAAGGATCTCACCTGTCATTATTCCAGTTTGTTACAGTTATCAGGAGGAACACTTGCGGAACCCTTCTTATTATAATCCCGCTTCAAACTCCATCTTTTCAATGGGTATAACGAACAACTACCATAATAATAACATTGTACATCCTCCGCCTATTTTGGACAGGTTGAACCGGTGTATCACTTGCCCTGACAACATCTCTCTGTAACCAATCAGTATGACAAATGGTGGATTTGGAGGCAGGTTTTCTGAGAGCCTAGATCCAAATGGTGGTTTCGGAGGCAGGTTTGTTGAGAGCATAGACGCAAATGGTGGTTGCGGAGGCAGGTTTGCTGAGAGCATAGATGCGAGAAGTGGGTCGTCTATTTCCCAACGTAATGCCGCCCCGTATGAAAACACGGAGGGCCCGCGTATGCCAACACCGCGTTCAAATTTGTTGGTAATACCACCTGGTATCAATCCTGCCACCTTGCTGGACTCTTCGGCTGCCTCTTATGAGTAGGTCAGTTGCTTTGACGAGTTTTTTTTGGGTTTGAAAATGAAAAGCTGTTCATATTTTATAATGTCTATCAATGGTTAGAGTTTTCTTTTTCTAACGTCTTTGGTTCTTTAAAAAAAATATACTGTCCGATGAATCAACGTGTTCTTCAGAGATAAAATGAAGAGCTTTTCATATTTTATAATGTCCTTCAATTGTTAGGGTTTTGTTTTTCTAACGTGTCTGGTTTTTTAAAAAAAATATACTGTCCGATGAATCAATGTGTTTTTCAGAGACTAAGTTCATTGGAATGGAATGTACTGTAGATTGAATTGCTAAAAAAAATACTGTTCGATGAATCAGTGTGTTCTTCAGAGATTAAGTTCATTGGAATGGAATGTGTCAATTGAATCTCTAGCTGCACAATTAGATCTGTGCACAATTGGATCCATTTTATGCCGGTTTCTGGCCAGGCATACTAAATTTATGTGTTTTTGTTAGGCTTTTGGTTTTTAATTTTAATTTTCTTGTTTGTTGAGATGCAGATTAGTTGTTTTATTTTTTATTCCAAAAATAATAAGCAAGATGAGATTAAGTTAATTAGAATGGAACGTGTAGATTGAATAGTTAGCTGCACAATTAGATCTGTGGACAATTAGATTTGTGTGTTTACTCTAGGTTTGTAGCCACTGATATTAAATTTAGATTTGTGTGTTTACTCAGGTGTCTGGCCACTGATATTAAATTTAGATTTGTGTGTAATGTTGACACCTGCTGAATCTCGTTTCAGTCACAAACCTGGGCTTCTAGAATAATGGCCTTGCTTACCTTGTATAAACGTCCTCCAGGCAGTAAAGCTGGGTGGCAAGTCATGACTTTTATTATGATGTCATGCTTTATTCATTGCACTGGCCTCATCATAGTGACAGCTCTCAACTAGCGCCATGAAGGCTCTCGTGCTGGAGCGTGCTCCCCTCACCTTGCCCATGGAGAAGTTAGATTACAGATCCCACTTCCATTTTCTAAATTTGACTAAAATCCACAACCTGTCCCAAGGTTCAAGCACCAATATAAACCCTTGTCTGGTGTTTAGGGGGCAAAGCTCTTCCATTAAACCAATGCTCACATAAAATTAGCACAACTAATATATTCTCTATTATATATGAATGAGGGAATTACACACATATTTATACAATCAATAGTCTCAAGATGATTCTCTCAACCACACACTAAACTAGGAGAAACTAAATTACTATTATATAGGAAGAAACTCCTCAAATAGGGAATTAAAACCATAGACAAGTAGGAATTAGTTTTTTCCAACTGCCCCCCTTAATGACTACTTGTAGTGATAGTCAAATCGACCACCATTAGTCAAATTGCATGTACAGAACTTCCAAAAACAAAGAGAGATCAGTGCCTTTCTAAGCCAAAAATTCATCTCCAAATAAAAATTGCAATTGCGCCTTTCCACGCAACTATCAGATAGAAAAGTGCACCAACCCTCTTATGGTCAAACACACCAATATATGAGACCGTGAGCCATTGCAATCTACCTGCTCCTAGGAGCACAAAGATCCTGTGTACACCTTAGCCACTCACGCAATATGACACCACCGCGCAAGTCCAATGTGCCACCACTGGTCAAATTTACCAACTTCAATATGCCACCACCGGGCAAGTCTGATCTGCCACCACTGGGCAAATCCGCCAACTTCAATATGCCACCACCCGGAAAATCCGCCAACTTCAATATGCCACCACCGGGCAAGTCCGATCCGCCACTACCATGCAAATCTGGAACATAAATGTGCCTCCTCCAAGCAAGTCCGATCTGACCTCCGAGCAAATCTTGTAGCCACTAAAACTCTATAGATGGTTTATCGGTCACCACCAACCATAACATTGCAGTGACAAAAGATGGTTTCAGGCTCAACATAAACCATTACAAAGTGGTTTTAAGATCAGCATGAACTTTCAAATACCTTTTACATTTCATTCAACATTTTGGAGTTTCTCTGTACATACAATGACCATTACAACAACTCGACTTGTCTACAACATGATAGGGAGTCTATTCCACAAACCACACTAACTCAAACAAGCATCTACTTTGTTGTCCACCATAAACATTGTTGCTCCTCCTTTCTCCCAAGTTCACATCTTGGGCATCTTTGTCAAATAACTTCTTGGAACTCCATGCTTAACTTGTCATTTGTTAGAATAGCCAATTCTAACAAAATAAATCCATATTGAAGTGGCTAATCTCAATATGTATATCAATTTAAATTCCAAAAAAATACTTCACAAAAAACATTTACCCAAGTATGCACAAACAACCATGCTTTTTCCTTCAAATCTACCACAAAGTTGTTCTCTTCCTTGAATGAAGAATGCAGTTGCTGCTAGGTTTCTTTCCTTTGCAACAACGACGCAATTTCCCATCAACTGATTTGCGCTGGCTACTGAACATAGATCCATATGTTGTGTTTGTTCAGTCTTGTCCTTAGCCCTCTTCATCCTTCTTTTCTTCATAATCTTGAAAGCATCCAATCAAGGCTCTCGCACTGGTTCCTTCATGTCCCTTGATCCTGAATTAGCAGACTCCTCAGCTCCATCCTTTGATTTTCGAGTATTCACTCCTCTTGCCAGCATGACTAGATAGATTGCCATGTCTTCTTCTTCAGGAAAAAAATTCACTACGCCCTGAAAATGAGCAACACCAGCTCACCTTCACGCAGATGAGATGTAACATCTACTGAGCTACACACACGATCTCCAGCCAATCCATATAACGGATTCACCACATCGCCTCTATTAAGTTTCGGTTCTGTTCTACCGGTATCTTGTGGACGAGAATTCTAGCATTGTAGCATACATAACAGGTGTCCATACATACAGGCGTCGAGATCTGACAGGTCGCCTCTGCACGCCGAGTCCATCGAGGTAGTGCCTACTTTTCGAATCCAATCCTCCTTCGTCTCTATGCCCGCGCACAGGAGGGGGGTTGATACAAAGCTCGCCTTTCTTGCTCTCTCACCAGATTTGGTAGCAGTCTGTTTGAACAGAACGTCGAGCACACCCAAAACTGCACATAGAAAAAAATGGTTGCTCCTCGATTCACACAATCTCACACGTCTTCGTCCTCCTCTGCTATTTCGTCAAAGGAATTGAGACTAGTCCAATGCCGAAATCGACGGTTGGATCCCATCCCATCAGGTCCCCAAGTTGCAGGCCGTTCGTGCTGGGGCACTTCAGTAGCAATTTCCATGGAAGATGGGTAGCGAAATAGCCCCTTTAATAACTCACCAATTTTGTATGGCTATTTCACCAGCTATTCTCATAATTCCTTATCGAATGCAACTGATCTGAAAGATAAAAAGCCTAACCTCATTGTTAATCTTGGTTGAATTCATTCCATGCACAACAGCTGTAAGAATGGAATTCACCTGATCCTGAGCAAGGCTATCTGCAGCAACCTCCTCACAAAGATATCCAAGAGTTTCTAGAATGGCCTATTTCAGATGCGTAGGTCGTTCCATTTGTGGGCCACCCATGTTGAGTAATAATGTCCTCATCAGCTCTGGCCACTAGCCTTGAGGTAACTCAATACCAGCAATCTTTACTATAACCTGTGTTGAAGTAGATCGAGCATCTGGAACAGGTGAAGAAAGAGTTTGCAGTAAGAACACCTTGATTTGATTCTTCACGGCTCCATCGAGGGAGATCCATCTCTTTACTAACTCAGCCTTTCGGAGGGGCTCCTTGGCATCTAAAGTGTTCTTCAAAATCAAGCCTGCAAGTTTACGGCTCTCAACATGCTTTTCATTATTTTCTAGTTCACCAGATAGGGATATGAGAAAGGCCGACAGATTATGATCTTGGAACTGCCTCAGATTCTCTTCTGCACGCTTCCGAACAGTGCCATCAACACATTGTGCATCAAGAAGGATTTGTGTGACCTCCAAGGGCATATTTTATCTGCCTGGTTATACTGATGAATACAGATCTTTTGAATTATGATTCGGAAAAAGAAGAAATCGAAATAACATCCACGACCACCTAAAGCTCTGCGACGAGAAGACCTGAAACTGTCCTCGAAGGAATATGCTGCAAAGCTCGATCTGTGAGCTACCGCATTATCTTGCAATATAATTTGTAGCACCGATAAGAATGGCGGTATTTGCATCATGTCCATTCAATTTCCTCCTGAATGGGCAGAGCATCCATATCAGTTCTGAGGGCGACAAACTCCAAATCCTCTGCGTGCCAGACACCACGACAACCTCCACATCACTCACGGCACATTCACTTCTATCGCTCTACAACCATGAAAGTGCTTGCGTGCAGAACTCCCTCTGCCCCGGATCTGATGAACCCAAAGGTTGTCTAGTCCAAGACACCAGCGATCTGTAATCTGCCACACCAGTGATCTTTTACACGATGGGCCACCACTCCAAAAAACACAGCAGCAACGTTGCGAGTCGGCCTTTGCAACTCCTCCATGGATCCGGCAATAGAGATTCTCTGTCGATGCTCAAACCATAAAAAATAACCACAGGTTTAAACGAATGATGGACACTTAAAAAACTAAAACAAAAATATATTTCTCAACTATTTCCCTCAGCCCAGGAGGGGCTAGGCCCCCACAGGCTCTAGTACCAAGATAAAATTAGCACAACCAATATATTCTCTATTATATATGAATGAGGGAATTACACACATATTTATACAATCAATAGTTTCAAGATATGAATTCTATCTTGGATGTACACTAGTGTGGTTGAGAGATTCTCTCAACCACACACTAAACTAGGAGAAACTAAATTCCTATTATATAGGAACAAACTTTCCAACTTGCCCCGAGTGTTCAACGTATTAATTCCCAAGGTAGAGAATGATATCTGACATGAGACTATCCAGTCTCCTGATTAATGAGTTGTTCACTAATTGCCTAATTTCCCTTATTCTTATTCATGCACCATAGTTTAATTCCACTTTCACTTTAAAGGTTTAAAAATCAGTATTGTTATAATCTTATGTCAACATTCTTTATGAGACAACTTAGCCAACACATTTAGCATGGAATTCATATGCCTCTTAGACATGATGAAACTCTATTTAGCAGAAATGGTCGTTCGGTATTTTTATATTTTATAAAATTGGAAGTTGAATCTTGATGGATTGATCTTTGATTTTAACCACTTATTAGATGATTAATGATGAGATCTTCAAATACCATCAAGTACACGATTTTCCAAAATGGTTAGCTCTAGCCTCTTCTACAATACCAAATATTTAGCTAAATTATTCTTAACACTCTCCATATCCCAAACATATTGAAACTCTTTTTTTAAATCGAAGCTATAGATAATATCTCACTCTCCTACCTCCCTTATAAATTTTGTCTTTTTCTGAAATAGAATAAATTACATAATTTTCATTCACTACTAAATAAGAAATTGGTGGCTACGAGAGGCAAACTTGGATGAGAGTATTGTAGCATGCATTGCATAAATGATGGCTCCCTTGTGCAGGAAAAACCCTAGAATCACGACGGAAACCTAGAGACTACAGGAAACTAGACAAAAATGGTGATGGCACATTCTACAACTCGTGAAATTTGGGCACCTTACACACTTGGATGGGGCTAGCAATATTGGAATAGTTGTGCGGCATGGAAACAAGTTGTGAAAGGATAACCTATGCACCCGAGTACTTTCTAGAATATTTTCTTGGCCACAATTTTCGTGGGCCGTTTTCTAAGCATTTTCATGGGAACAACATAAAAAAATGTCGTTTGGATGGAGAAAGAGGTGGTTGACTATTCATGAGACCCGATGGATACAACACCAATTTGAAGGGTTGATCCACCTGAGCATCCAACCATGCAAAAACTTGAGAACCCCCATGAACTCGATGTCCACGTTGGGGCATTTATATGTGATTTGGAGGATGGAGTGGCCAACCTCAATGACCTAGGGCTTTTACAACAGACCCATGCAACGACTTTGGATTTCATACACAATTTACATGACTAGAAGCCTAAACCATTACTCAAAATACCGTTTCTTTTTGAGTTGCAATATTCTGAATATTAACAACATGTGCATCAAACCTCTGGTTCTTGAGGAACATGCATGGCAGCTGGGGGTTTACGTGGTCACAAAGCAACCATATTTTGCATAGAGAGCCTAGGGCTGAACATACGTGACAACCAAGGTGTCGACCCAAGGGTTACCTTCCCACAACGCCATGTTCGCACTTATGGATGTTTCAAAGCCATGTCACAACAAATATCAGCATAAGAAGAAACCAGTGTACTAAGGTGCAGGAGCATGGGCAACTGCTAGTATTTGGTGAAGGAATAAGCATGATGCACGTCATGCACACTCGCAACATGGTGACTGTCGACCGAGTAAGAGGCAAAAATTATTCCATGACTAGGTTAAAATGATGGATTGTGGAGTACTAGTACATAGAAATCACATCGGTACTACTTAAGTGATGGTTGTCATCTTTTTACCCTCATAAAGAAAAATTGGGGGTGGGACCAATATGGGTTCGTCTATGAGGACTACCTCAACAATTATGGTTAGAGGATGTATTCAGGTGCATTGGGGATGATCTTGGGATATACCTAGACAATGATAGATCATACATTGAATCCAGTAGCATTGCCATTGCTAGAATTTTGGTACATCTCGATACTAGAGAAGGGCTAGTAGAAAGTCTTCACTTGCAATATAGGGAGCTCATCACATGGCATATGCTAAATTAGGAGGGGGTACCAGTCCAATGTAGGACCTACCATGAAGTCGGTTACTTGTATAAAGACTTCCCATTCATCACAACTATTCACATAGAGTGCCCTAAAAGACACACGAAAATGGGCACACAAACACAATTGGATATTGCATCAACTCCTGCATAGAGTGCATCAACGCAACCCCCTCAGGTAGCGGAGAGAGAATCAGAAGACACCTCAACAACAAGATGCTTGGCCTTAAGTTGCAAGGGTCACTAGATCTCACTCCTCTCGCACTGGTTAGAATCCGAGTAGTCTCATATCCTCTCCTCCCATATCTTGTCAGGTTTTAATTTTGAATATGCCCATTTATCAGTTGTTGCATTAGGTTTGGCTTTATTTACATGCAATTTGAGTCCCATCACATTTTTGTGTTGCTACATCCCATGAGAGAGATCTATCCACTCATCCTACCAGAATTGAGGGTGAACTCTCATTACATACTAACTGGGATGAGTCATTGGGCAATAATTGTCATCATAGATATAATCTTTGATACCTTGCCCACCGCAAGCCACATCATACATTTGGCCTCGGTGACGACCCTCCCCCAAAATCTCAGAAAATCGCAAGGGTAGGAAGTCCTATATATCTAAGGCCATCTAGCAGGAAGGGATTGAGGTGGAAACAAGCATACAAGCCTCCATTGACTAGGTTCTTAGAGCAAATGTCAACCCTAAATTGGTTACCCCATGAAGTGCCTATGTTAGAATTACAAGGGTTTGGTGAGCTGAGGCAAAAAATTAGTACTTAGGAGACTTTTTAAATCTGAAAGGATCAATGTATTATTCCTATAAGAGACATTGGGTGAGGGAGTTGCCATCAACTCCTTACTGACATTCATTCTACCTGGTTGGACCTTCAATACCCTTGACGTGAGAGATCGATCGGAAGATACGCCATTGGTTTCAATAATAGAACTACTAAGATTGAAAATATTTGTGGTTGTGAAGGTGTATTGGGTGCATACATCACATCTATTAGACTAGATGCACCGCTCTCCTTGACAAATATATATGGACCCTCGCAAAATCTCGTGGGCTTCAAGGATAAAATCATGAATTCATCAATTATGGATAAGGAAAATATCATCATTTTCAGAGATTTGAACTTCTCATTGGGACATGTTCAATCATGGGGCTCATGAACACAAACTGATCGAGTGACTTAATATTTTGAGCACCTATTGGATTCTCATAGTCTCGTGAATATAGGCACAGCCAAAATCTAGCCTACTTGATGCAATAGGGGAATGGGAAAGGATGCACTGACCCGAAGATTGGATTGTTTCATCATTAAAGCACCACTCGTGGATTGTTTGGACATAATTAGACAATGGGTGGGACTAGGGGTATTTTTGATCATTTCCCATATCTAGCACCCCTCACTTACTGATGAGCCCCAAAATTGGTAACAATTTGGGCTCATTTGGCCTCATTTTCATTATTCAGCCCTTTTTCAAATCCGTCATTTTCTATAGTTTATGCATTACTTTTAGTATGTTTGTGTCTTTGGTATGAATAGGGGAAGTTACTTTTCCTAGGTGGTTAACACGTGTCTATTTCAGGTTTTTGACATTTATTGGAGCAAAGTCAAAGAGATCATGAGCTATAAGGTAGCCAAGCCTGAAGTTAGGACTTGAAGGAGGGATGCCTACGGCATTTAATGACCCTTCCTCGAGATTTTCACCTTCAACTCCGAGCTCCAAAGACCACCAAGCCAAATCTAGAAGGCAGCCAATTAGCGTTTAGAAAGGGACTGTTTGACTCACAGTTTGACAGCCGAGTTCCACAGATTGAGGAGGCCTATTAGGTCCCTCATTATCTATAAATTTTGAGGCCTCAGACTTCGAGAAAATAATTTTGGAACCTATTGTGTACTTTGCACCTCAGTGCTACAGCAGCTTTATTTTGTTCCTTTGTAGCCATTTTTGGCATAACTATTATGAATCTTTTTGGATAATGAGAAGAAGTTTGGTTTCCTATAAAATCTGAGTTTTTCATAGGAGCCAAATCTCTCAGGGTTGGGCCCAACCTCAGAGCTTAGGACCTCCTTTCTGTATTATTTCTTTTCCATTTTCGTATCATTGTTTTTCTCTTTTATGCATTTGAACACATTGTTGTTAAGTAGATTTCATTATGATGCTGGGATAGGTCACTGTTTGTGAATGAATTTGGTTTATATGTTTTGGTAGGATAATAAAAGCAAGATCTCCAAGGAAAAGAGACTACTACACTCCTGGTTTCACCTCGGCCTTATTGGATTTGGGGCTGAAATCAAGGAAACAATGCTGCCTAACAAAAACACTAGTTTGATGTTTATGCAATCTTTTAGTGTGCTTGTTTTAGTTGCATAGATTAGTCATGGGTTTGGACATCTGAAATGTTTCCTTACATAGATGGTGTACAAGGTTTTCTTCCCAAATAAAGTTGCTGCTCATTTATGTTGATTGATGGATAGAATAGATTAGTCTAGGATTTGATCATTTGCATGTTTTTATAGAATTGATCAAGGCCCACCGTGCAGGGCATCCTCTTCCTTCATCCATCCTCCCAAAGCATCATCTAAGCCTCCTGTTCTGTCTCGTAACTAAGCTGCCCTCTTCCCATCTATCCTTTGTGTCTACGAAACCTTACCTTCTTGCTCATCATCGCCTTAGCCATCTTTGAGCCAAGTTAGCCTTCCATACCTCTCCACCGAACCACCCACCAATCCTTAGGCCATGTTTAGACCCCTATCCTACCTCTAGATTCACTTCCCTCACTCATCCACCTCAAAAAAACCGACTTCCAAACATCCTGTAGAAGTTCTGAAGTTTCCTGTAGAAATTCTGAAGTTTCCTGTAGAACCCCTGCAGACTTCATGTAGAAGGTCAGAAGTGAGGTTTTGTGAGAACCAAACCTTGTGACACACTAGGGAAGAGTGTTAGGGACTCCTTAGACCCTCTCTGAGCCTCTACAACTATTTCCAAGCATTCCTGTTCCTTGATCCACTCATGCACAGTGAAGCACAGTTCAAGCATATGCATGTGAAAATTGACACTTAATCCAGAAAATACAAAAAGATACTTTCTAGAACAAAAGTAGTCGAAGACATGTGCATTTTCCCTTTTTGAAGTTAATGGCATCTCATTTAGTAGTTTGTATTCTCATTGTTGCATCAATAGAACTAGGTGGTAGAATTAGGGTTTGCTAGGGTTTGCATTCCTCTTTGGCTTTCAATTCCTTTCCGCAAGTAGATTAGCTCCCCTTTGAGTTATCTTTCATCCATCATTTACAAGCTTCTTCTAAGAACTTATAGAAGTTGGTTAAAGCCCTAGCAGACTTGTGCCAGCTGACCAAGTGACAGCTGCGAAAAGAGCTAGTACTTGTGCATACAGCACCGTCTTTTCCAAGTTTGTTACGAACAACCGGGTTGATAAAAGTAAAGAAGGGAGTCCCAGGAGTTGCAGCATTATCGCTGCAATACTGGAGCCCACCACCTTTTTGGCGCCGTTGTCGGGGAAGCGTCAGAGTATTGGTGATTGTCGCTATTCTTCTATTTTCTACTACAAACTTCTGCTAAGTAGTTTATTTCATTTCCCTTCTGCAATTTCATTTCCGCAAAAGTAGAGTAGACATTTCTTGCTTTCCTACATTAGCCTTCAAATTCCGCAATTTCAATTCTGCAAGCATAGATTAGAATTTCAATTTTGCTTTCATAGATTAGCATTTCAATTCTTCAAGTGTAACTTAGCATTTCGATTCCGCATTTTCCTTTCAGTAAGATAGTTAGCTGCAGTTCAACCTATTTTAGTTTTGCAGGTACAAAAGAAAAAAATAAAAAAAGCAAGAAAAAGTATTTCCATTTCATGCCTCGTAGATATAGAGATAAGACCGGAAAATTCTTACCCAACACCTCCACCACATCACTGAGTCAACTTTCTCCCTTCTATGGTGACAGTGAGCCAGAAGAACTTATAGGTGAACCTCCTGAGATGTGCAAAGATCCTATAGCGGAAGAAGAGTTAGAAACCATTCCGTTTGCAGCCATGGCTGAAAACCGAAACGGGAGAAGAGAAGATGAGAGAATAGAGGGTGCCTTTCCCATTCGAGAGACCAATGGAGACATGAAAATGAAAAACATAAGTCCCTCTGCACTACCTCATATCCATGGTCTGACTTCTAAGGACCCTGATACCTTCTTATTTGAGTTTGTTGTCCTTTGTCGAACTTATGACTATGTTGAGGATGAGGAAAATGTGAAACTCTTTCCCTCTACCCTCAAGGATGTAGCATTACGCTGGTTCATGGGGTTACCTAGAAATAGTATCACCACTTGGGCTCAAATGCAACAAGCCTTCAACACCAAGTACAGAGACTATTGTAGGTCCAAGGAAACTAAGGGGGAAATCTTTCGGATGACCATGGGTAGTGACGAATCTTTGGAAGACTATAAGGAAAGGTTCCAACTCAGTTATAAACGAGCCAGGTGCACACTTGACCCGGAAGCTCTGAGGTTTGTTCTAGTCAGAGGAGTCCCTGAAGACCTTTTGGACACCGTTAACCTGCTGACTGGAGGAGATATCTACCAACTACCTTATGAGGACATAAAGACCGTGTTTAGAAACCATTCTAGGGCGGCCCGGAAGAAAGGTAGGGGAATTCATCTCTCAGCTAGCACCTCTCTCTCCAAGCATGAGTTTGCTAACCAGATGGAAGATCTTAAGAGAGAAATGAGACAGACCATTGCCATGCAACTTGATACCTTCCGAATTCAGCAGAAGAAGGAAGAGGCTGAGAGGGCCTTGGCCATTTTTTGTCCTAGATGCACAAGGAAGCACCCCAAGAATGAGTGCCCATTACACTCAGTAGAGGTATGTTTCGTGTGTGAGGAAGACCATCCCACCAACCAATGCCCTACCTTGCCTAGATTTGAAGCCATGTACCTAGGGACCAAGGTGGCTACTGAACCTCTCTACTTCCTCAATCAAAGGAGGCCTCATGGACCCAGACCTTATCAGCAGGGAATGCAAGGGTCATCCCAAGCTTACTACCACCCCAACCAACTTGCCCATATGCCTTCCTGGGGTCCCCCTGCTCATCCTTCCTGGTCCGCACCTCCTCCATGGTCTTATCCATCTCCATACCAAACTCAACCTCCCTCTCACTCGTTTCACTCTCATGCACAGCCACAACCTCAGTGGAATGCACCTCAACTGGGGTGGAGGCCCCAATACAACACTCCTCCCGCCATTCTGCCTCCACCACCAACTCAATCCCAACCATTACCTCCTGCTCCTCCAAGACAACCCCAGATGCCTTCTCAACCGAACCCGAACCCCAACAACAGACAGGCCCAACAGGTATATACTGGGGAGACATCATGCCCTACCTATGCTATGGAGATCTAGGAGATCAACCTGCGATCTGGGAAAGTCCTTCCAGAACGCCAACCTCCTCCCTTAGAGGAGGAGGAAGAGAAACAGGAGAGTGAACCCCAAGCCATTCCACCCTTTCCTAAGCGACTCACAACGACCACACAACCCAACCCAGAGGAGGACGAGCTTCTAGGAGAACTTAAGCAGTTGTGTGTGAAAATTCCACTTCTCCAGGCCATCAAAAATGTGCCAATTTACAACAAATTGATTAAAGAGAAGTGTTTTAGGCACCCAGGCAGGCGAAAGAAAGATGCCTCGACCATCAATGTCATAGGACAACTGTCTGATCTGATGTTGGGGCAAGTAATCTATCCAAAGTATTTGGACCCTAGGAGCCTTGTAGTTCATGTCCACATCAATGAAACCATCATACCCCACTGTCATGCGGAAAGAGTTATTTTTGTGGACAAACCTAACCTCCCTAGGAGTCTAAGACTCTCTAGTGACAAACAAGAGAAACAAGAGCAATCCTTCTCTAAACATACATTATTCTATGAGAAACCAAGTGTTGTTTGATCCTACCTCAAATCCAACGCTTGTTGTAGCAGTCCAGCCTTGCTGATCCAGATGAGCTCCTCCTTCACTTTAAGACCTGCATACACTAACAGTCAAATGATTACATAACACCTGCATATTTCATAGAACAAAGCATATTCATCATATAGACCAAGGAGTACATGAAATAATTCATTAACAACAAATCATTGAGAAGAATGGACTTATTTGTATTAAGGAAACAAAAAAGGAACCATTACAACCTGAGCCTTGGTGTTGTGCAAGCTCCTCCCAGGGTCCAGCATGAGATTTCCTCTACTTTGACAAGCTCACCCACTCCCACTATGGCAACAAGGAAGGATAGTGATCTCTCCTCACAAGTCAACAAATGGAAGTCCAAATTCCAGCAGCATCTACCCTTTGGAATGTTCAGCTTTCAACCTCCCCTCCTCTGGCCCAAGGCCTGTATTTATAGTGTTCTAGAGGAAGTTATTCAGTTCCAACATCAATGGGATACTCCCTCTTTGGATGGGGTAGCTCCTCTCTTGATGGGATAAGTTCCTCTATCATAGGGATGCATGAACCATCTGGAGGCGCTCAATACACGTCAAACACTCTTCTAGAAGGCTCTAGAAGTACCACAAGTAACTTTTTTAAGATGAAATTCGCGCCTTTTGACCTTTACAGGGGTACGCACCCATCCTTTGGCTTACAGAGCGTACAAGTAC
>APFE030588796.1:0-13022 GCA_000404065.3 Pinus taeda
AGAATTCAAGCTATCCTTCAAATCCCTTATCCAAGAAACATAAAAGAACTGCAAGCATTCCTGGGAAAGATCAATTTCCTGAGGAGATTTATCCCAAATCTAGCTGAGCTAATAAGGCTATTGATCAACATGTTAAAAAAGGATGCCAAGGTAAAATTGTCTCTTGAAGCCAAGCAGGATTTTGAGAGTATAAAAACGGCCCTAACTCAAACACCTGTCCTCACCAGTCCTCAATTCGACAGAGATTTTATCATTTTTTCCTTCGCATCTGAACATACTATAGTTGCTGTCCTTCTGCAAAAAGATGATCAGGGCAATGAAAAGTCAATTGCTTTCTTCAGCCGAGCTTTGACAGACGCACCCTTGAAATATCAGATTATGGAAAAGTAGGCCTATGCCCTGGTCAAAGGCATGAAAGATTTCAGAATTTACATCCTATACTCCCATGTGATTGCCTATGTCCCTAATGCTGTTGTAAAGGATATACTAACTCAAGAGGGGCTGGAAGGCAAAAGAGGCAAGTGGATTGCTAGCATCCTTGAATACGACATTGAAATAAAGCCCACCAAGCTCATAAGAGGACAAGGGTTAGCCAAACTAATGTCTGAAACAAACTTCCAAGCATTAGACATTAATCAACTGGACGATGAACTGGAGCTGGCGACTCCACAGATCAGTGAAACCTTCATTTAATCCCCATGGTACGCTGATATTTGCTTTATATTGTTAAACCTGTGTGCTCCCCCAGGATTTTCCAGAACCAAGAAAAGATTTTTAAGGATGAAATCATCAAAATTTTGTGTCATAGATGGTGCTTTATTTTGGAAAACTCATGAAGGTATTTTGCTTAATTGTCTAACTATAAATGAAATTAACAGCATCATGAAAGAATTCCATGCAGGGGACTGTGGAGGACACTTATATTGGAAATCCACGGTGACAGATTTCGGAGCTGGTTCATTTCTGAGCCCTCTTAATTTTGCAGTTGTACAGAAGTTTGCTGTCTCATGCCACAAATGCCAATCTTTGAAGGGAAAAGAAAAACTACTGCCCTTGCCCCTTAAGCCCATTTCAACGGAGAAACCTTTTCAACAATGGGGGGTTCTCGAACTTCATTCGGAGAATTCATACCTCTTCCTCAGGCCAACACAAGTGGATTTTTAACAGCACGAATTATTTCACTAAGTGGATGAAGCCCATCCATGTAAGGCAAGCCAATGACTCCACCATTATCCAATTCCTTGGAGAAATATCCTTTCTAGATTCGATTCCCTGAAAAATTATCCATGACAACGCTGCTGCTTTCAAATCCAAAAAAATCATCAACTTTTGCCATAAATACCACATCACCTTAGGCCACTCCATAGCTTATTACCCTCAAGGTAATGGCTTGGCTGAGTCTTCCAACAAAAGCCTCATTAATATCATAAAGAAACTGCTGGAAGAAAACAAAAAGAACTGGCACAGGAAGCTCACGAATGCTCTATGGGCAGACAGACTTTCCACCAAGAAATCCATTGGGATGAGCCCTTATGAACTTGTATATGGCATGGAAGCCAAGTTCCCTTCATCTCTGGGCATACCTACTGTTAAATTGTTGCAAGGAATTTAGGCTGAACCGAATGACATGCAGAGAAGAATTAATCAAACTATTCACCTTCAGCAAACCAGAGAACAAGTCTTCAACATAGCTCAAATACTGCAAGAAAAACTCAAGAAGATGTTTGATAAGAAGGCCAAAGCAGAGGATTTCTGGATGGGCAGCAAAGTTCTACGATGGGATTCACGAAGAGAAGACAAGGGAAAACACGCAAAATTCGATTTTCTGTGGAAAGGTCCGTACATTATCAGCGCTGTGCAAGGCAATAATACCTATTTTTTCAAATCTCCAGATGGCAGCACAGCTGAAGAAGGCACTGTCAATGGCCGAATGCTAAAGCACTACAATGATCCCTTTGAATAAAAGAGCAGGCGGTGTTTTATTTTGTACATAGAATATTTGTATATACCGGTGTTTTGTTTTGTTTTTGTAAGAATCCATAATGCTGAAGCACGCAGAAGAAAGCAGGCGGTGCTTTACAGTTTAACAACAACACAAGCGAAGGAAAGAGCCGTTCCCAATCTAAAGGTTCAAATCAATCCAACAGTCAGCAAGTTCAAAGCACAACCATAACAGAAGAAACAAGGCAATCTAACCTGCTGTTCTTGGCTTCTCACAAGGAGAAGCCATCCCCAATGGAGCCACTGTTAGCCTCCTGCTGCAGCAGGTTACTCATATTTCATGATTGACATTTTTACAGACCAAATATGTCATACTTTGCATGCTGCAATGCTCCATATTTTCTTAATAGTCTCCAGGCGAGGAAAGCTACTCAGAGTTCATCTAACTGCTATCCAAATTTGGAGAAGTTATTCTAGTGTTGTACAATTTTCAGTTGAAGGTAGGTCCAAACAACTTAATCTTGGTCTCCCTAGGTTTTAATTTCCTGTTTTAGAATATAGAGAATGAAAATATCCCCTATGTAAATATCCCTCCCCTTGGTTGAAAGATAACCATAAGTACCCCCGGGAATTGCTCAGTTTGTCTGAAACTTGGCAAGATCCCTCATGCTGCCCCTTCAAACCATCTTCTAAATACAATGGACTCCTTCCAGAGTATAAAATCCCTTTATAAGTTATCTGACCCCTTCTGAAACCTCAAATGCTTGTCTAATGCACGTACTCACTCCTCCCGATCGCAATAGACCCTTGCAGATTTTCTTAACACTCCGCAGATCCTAGAACGCTAGCTCGCATCGCAAGATCGCAATATTCTCACCATATAAGTTATGCCCCATCCGTCGTTACCCGATGCGATATCTCGATATCGGCAATCGACAATCGCAAGCGTCGCATGTCCAACTAAAATACCCCCTCGTCCCCCGCCGACGCGATATTGCGATCGCATCGGGAGAAGTTCATCGCATTTCCTAAAAGTATGAGCACCCCACCACGTCACATCTATACCAGGGACCCACCGTTGACGTCAGCAGGCTGATGTCACCCGCCGTACTGCTGACGTCTGCAGCGAAGAAATCGAAAATTCGCGCAGGAAGAACTCGCACTTCGGAGCTCCGGAACAAGAAACAGAGGTAGTTTTCGAATTATCACGCATCGCTACGGGAAATAGGCCTTTTTGGGGAATATTCGGGGAATCTTTTGATTCCTTGGCCCTTTTTGCGTCGAAAAAGCCCGAAATCGCCCGATTTTGCCAAATTAATCCGGTTTAAAGACAGGAAAGGACCAGTGACAGAGATTAAAGAGTATCAGATCAAATCAACAGGGAAAAAGCATGTCAAAGAGTATCAGCAAGCGGCGGAAACCATCAATGTAGCGGCAAAGAGTATCAGCGAAAGATCTTAACAACAGTCCAAAGCAGGAGAACATTTAATACCTTCCAGCAAAGTCAAAGAAAGAGGGCGCAGCCACTCAAAACCCTCTAATCATAATTATTGCACATTTAACTCACACCAGAAGAGAACTACAGATCCCGAAGCACAGTCATTTTAACAGTACTGCATCGAGCCTCCAAGGGTCACATTGCACTCCTTTTGATTCAGCTGCCTCTAGCGCAGCCCAAAGGACTTACCTGCATTTAATTCCAGCGACACTTAGGTTTTAGAAAAGCTTTTCCAGCAGACCTGTTTAGGTCAATTGTAATAAATGACTTTCTGATATTTTGCTTATATATACCACCCTGAAAGATGGAGTAAAGGGTTGGTTGGTTGGTGAGTGAGTTGAGGAAATTGCTTAATCTTTAACTTGACATTTTATTCAAGCAGAGACCTGCACTGTAACTGTCATATTTTCTATAATCAAAGACTGCTGAAGGCATGGATTTCGAAACTGTTTGATGTGTTTAATTAGCCGAGGAGTGATTACGGAATTCCTGTGCTTCTACATGGTTCAATAAGTGTTTCTCAACTCTGTTAATTTTCATGTTTTATTTTACCACAGTTCCGCCATCTAAATTGCAGAAAAGAAGAATAGCTTAGGATTTGTTTAACTACACCTTAAGCTCAATTTCTGCATTTTTTCATGTTTTCATCAGAAATAGTTATGAACATTTATACTTAACTGATCTTGTTTACGCTGTTTCTTTCACATATGAATGAGAGTTTAGGAATTCTTAGCTGCTCCTAGATAATCATTCATTCATTTCTCCTCTTTTTCAGTATGATGAAATGATTCTCCTTTGCCTTTCATCTCTGATCGTCATTCCATCCTTTCAGTAGATTGATAATTGTATCATGTGTGGCTATCCCGCTCCTTAATCCTCTTGTGACCAAGAAAACGAAACAACAAGCATTAATCCATGACTCCATGCCCAATGGTTTGAAACTTATCACACCTTACCTTGCCTATTTTCTTGAGATTTCTCCCTTCCATCCAAACACAAATAAAAACCCCTGAGCTAAAAGCTAGCCTAAAATCATCAACAAAGTTGAATCATCAAGAGAGAGCCCTCTCTGATTGCAGGTGGGCTAGAACCTGCAATCCAAAGATTGGTTTGTGGTTACCTCGGCCGTATCCCTAAACAGGAGCCTAGGGACAACCTGAGTGATAACACCCAGTACATACTGTGTTTATATGTGTGATTGATGTTTCAATGTGTGCATGCGAATGTTTTTTTTTAATTCTGCAAATTGATGATCAATGGTAGAGGAGGTTATGTATTATGCATGCATTCCACAAATAGTGTATAATCAGGATAATCTCTATGAATAAGTTTTATATTATTCAAAATTTCTACAACAAGGACTATAGATGTTGCATTCATAGATGAATATGGAAAGGCTGTGAATCATCAACGAATATGTAAAGTGTTAAATACCAATGATAATAGGTACAATGAATGCAACCTATTTGTGATAGTTGCAAATGCATAGATGTTATTAGGTGTAAATACCAAGTTGCTTGTCAGAAAGGCAAAATTTAACAACAATATTATTTGGTTCCTTGATAGAAATATCAATGAGTCAACTATTGGGAAGACTCTACCAATAAATTCCTTGATAGAAATATCAGTGAGTCAACTCTTTGGAAGACTCTAATAGTAACTCTTCCACGCCAACTGATAGCAAAAAAGGGACAAACGATCACCATGAACGAGTTTTCAGGTATCCTGTTTCTCTTTCACAACAATGTTGCCTTTTTCCATCCAATTGGTTAAGGGCTCCCATTTCCTCCTTTAAAGTAATATGCGAGATATAGATCCATATTCATTAGGATACTCCAAAGCTTCCACTCCTTAGGTCAAATAATATACAACCCTAACTTGCAGTATGTTAAGCTTTACATGGTCAAAATTCAAGTATCTATAGTGAAAAATATTTCCATATTCCCTTTAAAGCATTCCCAATTAAATATAGTGAGTAATGGTATCTCTACATCTACTTTTCAGTTTCAAATCCAGAAAGACAAATTCATACAGTCCCAACTTGCAGTATGTTAAGCTTTACATGGTCTAAATCCAAGTATCTATGTGGAAAAATATTTCTAGATCCCCTTTAAAGCATTCCCTACTCAATCTAGTGAGTAATACTATCTCTACATATACTTACTCTTCAGTTTCAAATCCAAAAAGGAAATTTTAGAGCAAACTCATAACTGACCAACATTCACTAGAGCATGAAAAATTATTAACTTATTATAAAAAAGACTTGTTCATTACCACTAGCTCCAATTACTATAATTCTGATGAATAATTGAGGTAGGAATGGATGAAAATGGACAAAATAGGTGATTTTTATAAGGAAAATGACGTTAAAAGGGGTGATTAAAAGCGACAAATCCAACCTTCATCAACTTCCACAAAGTTTCATCTTACTAAGACCGTGATTTTTCTTTGGACTGTAGTACATATCGACACTGCCTTTTTTTTGTTTTGGAATCTCCATCAAATTGGCTTGTAATTCACTACCACCTCTATCTAAGTAATGAGTTCAATTAAAATAAATAACATCCATAAAACCTCTGTGGGCATATAATTTTTCTTGGGCATGTTTGTAATCTAGAGATTTTTTTTAGGTCATGAAGAGCTTGGTTAATTTTATTCTCAAATTTCATAGTAGTGATATGAATAAGTGAATTAAGTAGATCCAAATATCCATTTGTTTCTTCTAGAAGCAACCTCAATATTCTCTATAATATATTATGAACAAATAGACTTCCTTTCTGACAAGTTATATCAAGCATGTTATTTGATTCCCATTGCATAATTTTACCCTTTATAGTTGTATCATAAAGAAATGGATAGTTGTAAGATGACAAGGAAGAGATATTCATCCACCTTTTAAAGTCTACCAAGATGAACTATTCATTGAATGCATCATTATAAAGAGGAGTTGTGATCAACAAACTCATATTTCTCATTTATATTGTAAGGAAAATAAAGGATTTGCACTCCTTCAACTTTATTATTTTCAGGGTTTTCGTAAACCAAAAGAATGATGAATTGTTGGATAGTAGCTATGAGTCATTAAAACCACTCTTTGTTGTGGTTTTGGAAAGACAAAAGGATATTTTCCTTGACATTCGGAGGTTGGCCTAAGATTAACTTCAATAACTTTTAGAGAGTGTCATAATACAAAAAATAATTGAGAAAAAAACACTAAAATTATTCTCTAATAAGGCGATAATATTTCAAAGGACAACAAAGTTGCCGAAATCCCAATAACCTTTTATCAAGAGATAACAAGGACTCAATTGATTCCATGATTGTTGTATCCACATATTTACTCTAAAACCAAACTTATCATTAGCTCTTAGTACTTGCTAGATCATATGCCCGATCTCGAAATTTATTTATAGGACGATCCTCATATCCATGAATCCATTGTGTCCACAAGAATCACCCTCATATGCTCTGGGGTTATGACTGTACACTAAAACTAAATTTCTACATCCATAAAATTCAACAACCATATAATACATCTCTTGTAACTAAAGCTTAAGCACCAATATTATTGGAAGACATTTCTATTAGGTTTAGAAAACCACCAGTCAAGCTCAATTCCATTCATTCGATGGATGCATACATTTTGCCTCCCGATCTTATTTCCTTATCATCTTCTTTAAATTGAACAGGTAACCAAATCTTCACTCTCATCAAATGGCCATATTTGATCCAACCTCCACACTAATCTCCATTCACCTTACTTCTGCTAGATGTCACGATCACCAATGTCAATCTTCGAAATGTACTACTGATGTGGACTACCATGCCTCTTGATGTTAGATATTATATTTTCTTCAAAAGTGTTACTTTGAGAACAATTCTTACATGTTGTTCTTATATGCCATGATAGTTCTTTTTTGGTATCTACCACAATTTACCTTGCTCTATTTGGATGCTGCAAACCATGCCTTGTTCTTTTCTCCCAAAATTTTATGATCATCACTGGATCTTCAATTTTTCTAGTCAATGTTAAACCCATGAAGTTCATAGGGTACTCTTGATTTAATTATTCTAAGGCTCAAACATGGATCATCTTCACTAACATGGATCACTGATCATTTCCACTGATTTGACATGGCTTATTTATCTTTGTTTGGCCACACCCATTTCGTCCCATATTAATGAAGCTTGTAAAATAGAGATCTACAAGTTGCCTCCAGTTGAAATAATTGATCATTTTGCAAGCTCAACATTCTGAATGTATGCCCTGAAACCTCTCCTACTGGATTGTTTCTATTTTTTCATTCCTTCTTGCTTTGATAATCCTTCTTTTGACATTAATGACAACACATATTCAACATTTATTTGGAAACAACATGTAAGTGTTATCCCCATGCATGATGTTTTAGTCAAAGTGGTGTTGTGATAGGGATAATGGTTCATTTATAGTTGTTCTTAGTCTAAACTATAATGTTTGTTTAAATTGCTAGTATGCTCATATCTTTCAAAGACAATTTGGGATTAAGATAATCATTCATAAGTGCATTTAATGGATATTTGTTGAATGATTATAGAAGGTGGATGTTTGACAAGGCATGTATAAATGTATGATTTGACAAATAATATGATTGAGTTTGTATGCATTATTATTAAATTTTTTGTTTTGTTCCATTACTATTTGGTTAAATAATTCTTCATTTGGTATCCGAGTTAGCTTGGAAGAAGAGTTATAAGAAAAATCCTTGTGAAAGATCTATGTTCCCTACTTGATCTATAAACTATTTTTGATATTCCACTCGATAGTTCATCATAGAAAATCTTACAATATTTGATAATCCTTTATTATGCAGTTTATTAGCTTAGATCTAAAAATAATATTAATAACAAGATGCTCAAAATTATAGAAATAGTCGAAACCAAAATAAAATAAGCAAGCAAGTGAACACACCATCCACATAAATGAACACAAGATATGGCCTTAAAACCCAATATGGGAGAAAACCCAAATAGAAGGTGAGGTCTTTGCTCTTTTCTCTTTTTTCTCAATTATGAAATACAAGTACAAAGAAATAGGCACTCACTGTGTAACCACCAAAGACATTGTGGCCTAAATTGTTGTTATTTGATCTTCTACCTCCTTTAATATGCTTCAACAATCTACTCCTAAATGCTTCATTCAATTATGGAACAATAACAATACCAAAATAATGGACTCCCCTTATCTTCTTAATGGCCCAATATTTAACACAACTTGATAGTATTTTAGGGTTAGGGTTGGGGATTTGCATGCCTCAACACTCAATTAGTGTTAGGGTTTTAGACCCTCTACAATATTCTTGAAATTTCAAACTCGACTAGCCCCACATATGTGAGTAATGGGGGCTGATGTGGCATCCACTCAATAACATGGTGGTGAACAAGTTAGGTCAACCTGTGGGAGGAATAAATTCCACATACAAATTCTAATTGAGATGATTTGTGCACCATGGGAAGCCTTTCAATTTGTGAAGTGACATGGAGAAGCCATGAGCTAAGGTCATAAAATTTTGACCTAAATAAGAGGTGTTTTATGCTTTAAATTGACTCTAGAAGTTTCAAGATCCTAAATCGCCAAATTGGGACATGCCCCTAAAATGGGTCATGCAAGCCAATTTCCCAAATTTTCCACTTATAACATGCTAACATAGTTGACAAATTATATAACGATCCATCCTAAATCACAACTCCCCATTTAGGGAGAATTTTGATCCCTAATTGTTTGTTTTTGTTTTTTTGTAAATTGATTTTAGTTAGTTCAAAATATCATATTACATTAATCTCGCCATCACTCATAAGCATTGTACATTGAAATACATCTACTACCTCCTTGTACTTACTACCTAACCCATACATTAATTCTTTCATTAGTAAAGAACCTAGGAATAAGCATGGATCTCTTTGAGGATCATTTTTTCCTTTTTCCTTACGAACATCTATCCACCTTAAAGAATTGTTAGCAACATATGAAGATGGTACAATAATTGTGTTGTCATTAGTCAAATCCAATTATGGGGGTTTTACATTTGTAGCTGCCTCCTTATCACGATTTGAGTGATATGATTCATGGAAATGTTTGTGTCTGCTTATTTTCAAATCTAGAACCATAGTCGTGTCTCCCACAACTTTGTTTGAGGGGTGGACCCTAACATCCAAAGGATGTGATGGCACTGCATGTAACTGATTTGAAGCTAAAGGACTTGATTCGTCTGAAGGATTTTTTTAGAGTTAAGGGTTTTTTGGCTAGTTCACTGAAGATATCTTAGATTCCTTTGAACCTTTAAGGTTCATCCATCCTTGGGGCTTATTATTAGAAGTCGAAGGAGAAGAGTGCCCTTGGGCAGAAATTATGCAGGTGCCCCGACTGTTGACCAAATCTACACTGGAAAGCCATATTTTAATTATCCAAAAGCTACATAAAATCTAGGCCATTCTAATGGAGAAGGAATTTATCTGTCAGTGGATTAGTGAGTTCTACTTCAACATATGCAAGAAAATATAGAAATACCATTCTCCAGCTTGTCTATGTATACTTTAATGAAGTGGTCGATGAAGTTATCCACTTCAGCTAAAATATATGGATGAAATAGGCGAAGGGGAATATTAGGAAGCCTAACTCCAATGGGTGTGGGAAAAGATGGCATAAAAAGAGGGTTAAAATAATTAAAACAAGGCTTCATGCAAAGCCTAACTTGACCCCAAAACTAGGGAATTTCATAAAAAGTCATATCGTAATCCTGAATATTCTGAAATTTCACCACAAAGAAACCTATTGAGCAAAGGAACAAATCTACATTCGGTGTCCAGGTCTGATGTACCCAATTTTGAAGTGCAATTTCCAATGTCCAAAACCCGTTGAATCAAAAAATAAGAACGTGCAACCAAAAATCCTTGCTATATTCATAGGCAATAGATTTCTCTATAAAAATATTTGGGGTATCATTGACCTTATCCACAATGAAAGCTGGAGCTGAGATTTATTTATGTGCTGAGGGGATGGATCCTAGCTTGAGGGCATCCTTGAATGACTTGGAATTAGAAGTAGAAGGTGCCCCCTCACCAATGGCACCACCATTTAAGTCTATAATGAGAGAGATTGAAGCATCCTTGGTAATGCCATAATCATTGAGTAAATTCCTTTCCTCAAGTTTCCATCCTTCATGAAGAAGAAATATAAAAACAATAGGGATTCCTATCCTTTGTTGAAGTTTGCTAGTAAGTGTAGATACTAGATTTTGCTAATTTTACCTTGATACAAATAATCCTGCCATAAAATGACCTGGCAAAGACCAAAAATTGCAAGACCCCAGGAGTTGCAATTTCATCTTGGAAACTTTTAGGAGATAAATCCCTTATAAATGGTTTCCCCTATTTTACCAGATCTGGAGGTATATATGGTATCTGCAGGTCTTCCCTATGAGGTTGGATTCGTGGGCTAGAACATGATCCATTGCCATGGTTAAAACCCTAAAATTGTCAGATCTTGGAGTAAAATCCATGCCATCATTGTTACACAGTAAAATGTCACTGCCATCATGTTAGTCTCCCTACTGTGCTATAAAACCACATTCACCTAAGCTCATGCTCCCTGAAATGGCTAAGAACCCTCTTTGCCTAAGTTAAATGGATCATCACGTCTGTTAATTAAATAACCGCGCTGACCGGCGGAGGCTAGTGTAACTGCTCCGCTGCCAGCGCGGAAGCACACGTGTTTTCCGCACTGGTCCGATTTTACGGACAGCGCGCCCTCCGCTTGTACCATTGAGTGCTGACCAGACCTCCTCTACAGTTGATCTGCGATGCCAGCGCACCAGCCCAGTTTTGCACCCGCGCTGATCCTGTTTGGGCGAATTTGTTCTAACAGCCAACCTTCCAGATCACTCCAGACTTGGTTGTTAGCATTGTTGAGGTCGCCATCCTTTCTCTGGCATGTCTGTTCGACTGACCATCCACTTATCTTGGGGGAAAGCTCATACTTTACCTATTCATGGAGACTCCTTCTCCTTTATAAGCCTCCTCCATTGCTCATGAGCAGCTAGTTTTGGAACATATAGACTCTGATTGAGGAATTCTTAGTGCATTAGTGCTGCTCTTTGTAGGCATTTGGTGTGTTGTGTGAGGATTGCTTTGAGCTTGAGGAAGGCTATGAGCTTCTTGCCTTGTATGTGAGAGAGAGACCTCTTTGACTTGGGAGATTTGCTTCAAAGGTGAATGCTTGGAAGACATGCTGGCTGGACCCTCTAGAGAAGGACTCAGCGTCAGGACTTCGGTTGTACCTTACTCTATTTTCTGTTAATAAAGATAGATGACTACTCTTATGGTTCCATTTCCGTTTGTCCAATGAATGATTGATGTAAATTGTATCCTTCCTGACTGATACATAGTTGTTGTTAGTAGATTTTACGCTTGTGTTTTCTCTCTTTTGCTTGTGCAGGTGTTCGTCCACGAGGATAGCGGAGAATTGTGACCGGCTGGAGCGAAGGAGCGAGAGGATCATCTCTTCGACAAACATAGCATTGGAATCCAAGTAGGTTTCTTTTACCCACTTGTTAATTGCAACTAGGAACCTGCAGTGTAGCATTGTTTGATTGTTGCTAGACCCCTGTTGGGCTAGTAGGGATCACCTCTATCTGTAGAGGGGATTTACCTCTCCAACAATTTGGCGACTCCAATTTGGCGACTCGCATGATCCGTAGTGGCCACCAGTTCCAACTAAAATCCCAAGTGATTGTCCCAAATTCGATGGGAAGGCCGGCGAGGACCCTCAGGCTCATGTCATGACGTATCACTTATGGTGTTCGTTGAATTCATGGCTTGATGATTCGATCCGACTTCGCCTTTTTCAAAGGACTCTCACGGGTTCGGCAGCAAAATGGTATATTGAATTGTCTCGTGCATCATTCCACGATTTCAATTCGCTGGCTATGGCATTTCTAAATCACTTTCAGGTACCCATTCGGTATGAGACTGGGACTCATCTCCTTATGTCTCTCAAACAGAGTACTGCTACACACATCTTCGATCATATCCATGAATGGAGAAGGCGTCGCAGATTAATCAAGTTTTGGATACCTGATTTTCTCCTGACCAACTGGTTTACTACCTCCTTTGTCCCCCAGATTGCAAGGGACATCGCTATGGGGGCATGTGTAACTGAAGAGCAAGCGATTGCGCGGGCTCAGTACTTGGACTTAGTCTATTCTCAGTCAGGTACTTTGTATGATTACTTGCCAGACGCCCCTAGGCCCGGCACATCCAAGACTCCGCCCAAACCATCTGTAGATGGAGTCATCGGCTCTGTGTCCCAGGCCCCTAAGAAATCGTCCAACTCTAGGAAGCAGAAATCTAGTTCCCCCAACGAGAACTCTTCCCAGGGCATTGTTATTTCTGGTAATACTTCAGAGGTGAATGCCGTTCAGTCTTCCACGTCTGGCAAAGCCTCGAAGGGCAAGAAAAAGGAAAAAGGAAAGGGAAAGAATAAACCCGATCAATCCAAGCAAGGATCGTCTAAATCTCCTGGTGAGGAAGGTGCTAAGCGTAAGCCTAA
>APFE030588797.1:3114-63660 GCA_000404065.3 Pinus taeda
AAGTTAAAGCATTAACAGAGTTAGAAATACCATTGCATAAATACAATGTACCAACATTTTCGCCTTTTGCTATTATCAAGGCTCCTTTGGTGACCTTCCAAGCTTTATCTGTGAAAGTTGTCACACAACCTTCACCGCCTAACTGCCCTGTTGAAATCAGATTTTCTTCAAATCTAGAACATGCCTTACCTCCTTTAGTAGCCATTGGTTTCCATTCTACTGTTTTACAAGAACCTTACCCATTCCAAAAATTTTACAAGGTTTATCATCACCCAAACAGACTTGTCCAAAATCTCCTTGAACATAGTCATGAAAATATTTCTTATCAAGTGTGGCATGGAATGCAGCCCCTGAATCTACCACCTAGGAATCAGTAATATTTTCTAAAGAAAGAATCAAAGCATCTTGTAACACCTCACCTATCACATTTGCTTCATGATTGTTTTCTTTCGATACATCTCCTTCTTTTCCCTTCCGAGATCTACAGTCTTTCTTTAGGTGTCCTTTCTTTCTGCATTTCCAGCACACTATCCCCAATCTGGACTTGGATCTACATATCCTTGATTTATTGTGATATCTTGAGCTCTTTCCTCTTTCCATTTTTATTCCCCTAGAATTTTCACTCAAAGCATTACTTGATGTCTCACTAGAGCTTTTCCATCACATTCCTCGCTAAGGATATCACCGACAACATCATCAAACTTTAAAGTACTAGATCCAAAAACAGAGTTACTAATGGCCATTACTAAACCATTCCAACTTTCTGGCAATGAGCACAAGAATAACAGAGCTCTAACTTCATCATCAAATTTTACCCCTATAGAACTTAACTGACTTGTAACTGTATTAAAATCTTTTAAATGGTCTGCAACAGATCCACCTTCCGACATCTTCATATGAAATAACCGTTTCATAAGAAATACCTTGTTTGAGACTGAGGGTTTTTCATATAGTTTCGCCAATGCCTAAATCAAACCCTCTGTCATTGTTTCCTTTGACATGTTGAAGGCGACCAATGCTGTGAGGCACAACCGTACTGTTCCAAATGCCTTACTATTGAGAATGTTCCATTCTGCATCTGTCATAGCCATCGAATTCTTTGCTTTTCTGCTCAATGGTAGGTACAGATATTTCTGATATAGATAATTTTCCATAGCAGGAAGTTTTAGCCGTTAAATTTGTCGACCCTGAACTTGCCATCTTCCGCCATTTCTCTCATTATTCTCTCTCTCTCTCTCTCACTCTTTGTCACTTAGAGTTTTCTTGGAGCACTCTAGCTTTGGCTCAAGGAAGGAAAAACAAGGACAGGGAAAGAAAAGGAAAGCAAGGATCAAGGAAGAAGAGTAGGATCAAGCAGCTTTAATAGGAATACTTGCAGGAAACCTTTTGCATGTGTGATTTCTTAGCTAGTTTGGGCATGCATGGCTTTGCATGTTGTTGTATGGTTCTCTTGCTGTTAGTGGCATGGTTTTTCCAGGTTATGACAATGGATTACAACCTAGCATTGACTTTTTCTAGATTCCATGGTATCTTGGGATGTTTATCTCGTTTTTGAGCTTTGGTTTGTCGAATAGATTTTGGAACCTGGGGCGGAGGTGGTCTCATGTTTCATTCCCAAAGGCCTAGGAACCCCTTGACCGGTTTTGGCAGGGTACATGCTAAATCCTAAAGGAGGAGTCTCGGTTTAGGGCCTAGTGATCCTGATCTGAATTGTGGTAAAGCCTGAGAGACTAGTCTCGGTTTAGGTCCTAGTGATTCGAGATTGGATTGCGATAAAGCGTGAGAGACAAGGAGTTGGAAAATTCCTCAAGGATAGTGATGGATTCCATATGGCATTCCAAGTTCGGTTCGGTTGTGATTGGAGCATTGGTTTTAGTGTAATCACAGTTTGATGTGGGTGGAGGTGGTTTAGCCTTTGGATTCCCTTGTTTGTTTTTGTATTGGTTGTTCTATGAGATCCTACATTCATGCTTGGAATATGGCACGGGGGTGATTAGCTAAAAGAAATATTTGGTTCAACCATGTCTATGGTTAGGTGGTACGTGGAAGTCTTCAACCTGGTCGGATTTTCCTATGATTAATAAAAGCTAAATTCTCTTACTTTTTCACTTGTTTATTTGTGGATTCGATGGCTGTCATATCTCTGATATTTGCATGGTTTAATGCTAGTTATAAGCATGGTTATCTTATGTTTTTACTTGTAAATGAATCAATAATGTATCTATGTCCTAATAGATGATAATGCAGCAAATGACATGAGGGAACAATGGTTCATAGTGATTCTCAGATAACTATGATATCCCTATACTTAATTCTGTTATTTACACCTATATGTGGCATATTTACTAAGTGTTTGACAAAATGTCTATCATGGTCAGGCTTGGTAAGGTCAAGCCCTTGATCAAGTTTTGTGTTAGAGGCTTTTCCTTGGTGTCATTTATTGTCTTAGAAAGTCTCATCAAGTTCTAGGCATTGGTTTGGAGACTAACCCTAAAATGGTGTCTTAAATCTCACAGTCTCTGGCACAAAACTTTTTGAAAGAGACTGTAGTCTCTCCCTTGCAGGAATTGTGGGAGCAACTATAGGGTTCCAGTCACATGCATTCCTTGGCGTGAGAGAAACTTTGGGTTTAATTCATTGAAATGCTAGGTTAACTCAGGGGTTGGGCATCTGGAATGGTGGCTTATCTCTTGGGGGTGTTGAAGAACCTAATGGAGGTCCGTAAGGTCTTATTTTTATTGACTCCATTTCCTTAAGGTTATCTAGGAGGTTGAGTCTTATCATAGGGACCCTCAACTCATCTTTACCTTAGGAAATCCGGTGAAAGTGGGTAAATGTGGGTGGAGGCATTACAATAATAATAGAAACAAACCAAAACACCAACATTATGTTGTTTCCACTATGTGTTGGCCTTTTGGTCTATTTCTACTATTATTGTAACACCTCCACCCACATTTACCCACTTTCACCAGATTTCCTAGGGCAAATATGAGCTTAGGGTCACTATGATAAGACTCAACCTCCTAGGTAACCTTAAGGAAATGGAGTTGACAAAATAAGACCTTACAGACCTCCCTCAGGTCAAGCCCTTGGTAGTAGAGTACAAGGCCTCATGAGATTAGTACATGGCTACAAAGGTGATAATGCATGGTTTTACAACTACATCAATAAGCCCATATATGGTCGAACCATGAATCACATGACTCTCTCTCAATGCATACATGACTCAAGAATGTCCCACCATGATAATTATGAGAGTTTACAAGAATAATACATGAAATACATGGCTGCAAAGACACTACTAAGAACCCATACATAGCTAAACTAACTCTCATGATCATTATGCAACATATGCCAAACATGGCTATCACAATAGTACTCTCATTAATTCATGTCTAATACAATGTCATAATGCAAGTACATAGAGCATATGATAAACCACATGTCCTCTTTATGGCAGAAAGATAAATTCAAAATAAATCACATAAGAGACATGTATCATCCTCTCCAAATCACTGACCATGGATTCAAATATCAACAATAATCATAATCACATAATAATGTATAGTGGCCCAACAATAGCATGTATAAGTAGCACCATGTATCAAAAATATAGCATCCAATCAGCCCAATATATCATGTCTCTATAGCTATATGTGGAAGCAACAATAACCATCATATGAAGCATGATCCTCTACAAGATACTCAAAAATTGATAACAACAAATAAGCATATAATGATGTAATGACAACAAAAACCATACTAAAAAACATAAGCATCATCATATGTAGCAACAACATCAATATATAACACATCTTATGTAGGAGCATTAGACTAATTTCATAGTAGGAAGCGAAGGGGGATCATTGTAATTCCTAGACGAACTTGTTGTCTCTTCTCTCCAATATTGTCGTGGATGCTCACAATCTTCGTTGTAGGATTCTTTGAATCTGGTATGTTAATCTTTCCTACATCTGAACTTGCATCTCCTCTTTGAAGGTTAGAGTTAGATCCATTTTTATCTATGTTGCGCTTAACCTTTTCAAGTTGCTGGTCTTTTTCTTCAAGTTGCTTTCTTGATGTATTTGCTACATTTTTGAGTGCTCTACATAATATTTCTTTTGTATTTTACTTTTTGCACATTACCTCTTCGTTTCTTTTTGAGTCCATCAATTGGGTCCTCAAGATAGTGAGCTCCTCCTTCTCATCACAAATATGCAACAATTTCTTATGATCTCTACGTGTAATTTTAATTCTATCCACTTGAGTAGCTAAATCACAACCATTGCTGATTCATATTCAACCTTAACAAGATAAATATCCATCTTATATTCACTAAGTAGTTCTATAGAATCATCAGAAACATAATTCAAGAATTCTTTCAAAATATGACCTCGTGACACATATGCTTTGGCTGAGAGTTCACAATTTGCAGCTTCTTTTGCAATGGATTTATTTTCTTACTTTTTTCAAACCCTTTGTCTTTTGGGACATCCTCTTCTTTCTTCTGGCCATAGTCCTCGATCTACTCTCCAAGCAGTTAAGCTTCACTAAAGCACACTAGCTCTGATACCAATTGTTCTAAACTAGATCATTACTGAGAGGGGGCGGTGAATCAATAGCGTTGGCCTTTATCAAATAGTCACACACATTTACAACATTATCTTAACTAAATATGAAAGAAAAAATAAAAAAAAGAATAATAACCATGATAAATATCAACACAAGCATGCACACATAAGAACACAAGTATTTATGGTGGAAACCCTTTCGGGAGAAAACCACCCTACTATTGTTGTGCTTCTCAATTATTTTATTATTTTGTTGGAAAAATTGTACATGGATTTTCTTACACCCATAAGTCGGAAGACTTGGCTTCCTTCATGGCATGTTATCATTTTCAGACTGGAAATTTGTTTCTTTCATGAATCTACAAAATATATATCCACTGGAAGCTCCCACGACCAATGATCCTCACCCAACTACCATTGGACTATCCAAATCCTATTGGATGGAGAAATTTATTCCTTCTACTGCATCCACCAAATCAATGTCTACTCTAAATCTCGCATGCCTTCACTTCCTCCATGTGAACCATGTTCCATAAATGTTTGAAACTAAGATCTCAATTCGCTCAACATGAGAAACCCAACAATACCATCTTTCTACACATAAAATCTAAATCAAAACCTTGACCTAGAGGAGGGAAATTCTTCTTTTCTTCTCACACCAAAACACTACTCTCAAGCACACCAAAAGCTACCAATTTTCTACCACAAATAACACATTAATTTTGAATTTTCTTGTAAACTCTATCTTTGATTTCCAAAAATAATTCTCTGATAACTCTGTAAAAACTATGTGAGCAACTACTACAATCTCTACTCACTTTCAATGCCCTCACAATTACATACTCACACACATTCAATACAACCAACCAAATAGACTCAATGTTTTCCTCTATTTATCAATTTTCTATGTTCAGTCACTTAATAAATGCTACAGGTTATGGACCACTCAACAATCCTTTTCACATGCTTCAGATTTGGTTGAGGTACACGTCTTAACCAAATCAACCACTAAATCCACTTTCTTTTGATATCTTCAACCTTGATCAGCTTCTAGAGGGCCCACGAACTTTTGCAACCATATGCCAAAATTTTTTCATCAAGAAAATCGCTACAACACCAAAATTAGTTGGGTAGCATGAGGAATGCAGAAAAAAACTCATGAAAAACCTCATTTGCACCCACAACAAAGGATCCATGCGACTACAACCTTCAGTCACTCCTATAGGCTTGTTTTTTGGTGACTAGAGCCCTTCAACCACTCCCACGGGCTTGGATCCATGCGATTATGGCTAAAGATTATAAAAACTCAACCAACTCAACTCAGATCCTGCTCAACCTTTTTCCAAAGCTTGACAAGTCTCTGTAGGACCTATGGAAGTCATTGGTACATCTACAACACTTCACCAAATCACTTACACATCACCATCATCATCATTAGTCAAACAAGGTTGAATTGGATGCCAAGCAACAACCATACTAGCACCTGGATGATCAAACTGCTCCACAATAACTTTGCCATCAGTATGTAGCTCCAGAACATGTCAAACATCCTCCAATACATGTAAAACCATCTCAATCATTCACCGATAGTTGTAGATCCTATCCAAGCCCAATGTATAACATCATTAACAAGGACCTAACTGGGACACGGAGACCTGGAGACCTAATCAACAAGGCTAATCAACTCTAACTCCTATAGTAGCCACCAACACTTGTATGCAACAACATGATCAAGAATATCATCACATCTCTAGGCTAGTCCAAGCTAGTTGATTTGATTGAGAAAATTAGTTTTACTGTGCTAAAATTCTTTTTTAGATTATATTAAAATTGCTTGACGGATTATGAAATTATTTGCAAGTTTAAACATGGGTTTTTGAGAGTTTTATGTAAATTTTATGTGCAAATTAACATAAATAAATGATTGAACAGTACCATATAACATACATAAAATTCACCATAAACAGTATCACAACAAGAAATGATAAAGGAGTTCACCCCTCCTTGGGTACATCTACTTGGTCCAGCTTCCAATGGCTTAGCCCTCTCTATTATGCTCAAAAGTTTGAATACATCAATTTAAAATGCTTAGAAAGCTCTGAAACCTATTCCAATGGGTCTAGAATGCCCAAAAAGGAATGTGTAGCCTCTTTCTGCTCCTTATTTGGTCAAAAACTCAAGAATTTATCACCTTTCCCAATCTTCTGCTAATTACACCACAGATTCCCCAAAATTCTGTACCATCCTACAATTTTTCCCCAAAATGCGCTAACGGAGTGATAATTTCGCCAAAAATTGGGCAAAATTGTCGGACAATTTAAATGTTCGCTAACGCCTGAATTCCAAAAATCTTGGTCACGTGGGGGGCCACGTGCCCGAGGCTAAGGCCAACAGCCCGTCCTCGCCAACGGGTCCCCGCACTACTCTCTTCTGGTGGTCATGTGGTTGGGCATGCCCAAGGACTGGCCCTACCCTGAATGGCGCAATGTTTGAATTTAAATATACGCAAAGTTCTTATATAGTTAAGAAATGAATGTGATAGCGTGTTATTAAATGGCTTAGTTCTGTGCTATGTGGTCATGGGTTCAACCCCCGCTAGTTGTGCCTGGACTTGACCCAAAATTTTGGTGGCCTCCCAGTCTACCACATGGTGACCTCTCGAGCTACCATATGGTGTCCTCTGGCTGGGCCCTGTGTCAGTGTGTGGTTAGCCACCAACCAACCATTAAAAATATGCCACATTTCACCATGAGAATGTACCAATTGGAATGACGTGATTCATTGAGCTATTTTGATTAGTCAACCTGCCACATACACTTGCTCAGTCAACAGAACATCAGCAATATGGATTGCTGACTGGGCTGTCAATTTTGTTTTTAAATTCACTTATTTGGGAAAGTGAATAGAACATGATTCTGGGAGCATACGGTGTCTGTTTTGTGTGAAACAAGTTGCACCAGATTCAAGATGTCCAACACTATGCGGTCATTTTGGTTCCACAATGATCTGACAAAATTGAATTTTGAGCTATTTTTTGAGCGCCTGATCATTCCTCCCCACTGGAAGCCTTTTGGATGTCAAAATAGCACTTTTAGTTGTCTAGTAGGTGAGGGTACATTTCCCTCACCTTTCTAATCTCGATCCATTTTTCCTTTGAAGGATTTGTTCCCTTGTAACCCAATCGAAGGTAATCCACATTCCCTCTTTTGAAGACCTTGTTATTTTTTCAAGAATGGTGTCTTGCTGTAGTTCATCAAGGTATTCAGGAGAAAAATCCTCTATGGAAGGAATTTTGACATGTTCTCCTTGATCTTCATTCAAAGGAGGCTCATACAACCTTAAGTTTTCAACATTAACAAAAAAATAAATTTGAATATATGAAGGCAAATCCAACCTGAGGGCATTGTTACCAATCTTTTCCAAAATTCTGAATGGACCATATCTAATTGATCTCATTTTTTTACCTTCTCCTTGAAGCCTCTCTTTGCTACTATGAAGCCAAACTTCATAACCAACTTGGAACTTGTGATCTACATGATGCTTGTCATGCCTTGTTTTGTACTTTCCTTGTCTCTTTTCGAGTTTTTCTTGAACTCTTTGGTGTACCAATTGGATTTGTTCAATGAACCTGATTTGTCTATGTCACTATGACCATCAATAGCAACATCTTTCCCAAAAATAAAATCCAAAGAAGACTTAGGCAAGCATCCAAAACATGCTTCAAGTGGCGATGTTTGAGTTAGAGAGTGCTTGCCCCAATTGTAAGCATGTTGAATGTAGTGCAAATGTTAATCCCATAACTTGGGATGCTTGTTGCAATACCTACAAAGAAGATGTATCACTATCTTGTTCACCACCTCTGTTTGACCATCTGTTTGTGGATGAAATGTAGTAACCTTTTTCAATTTGGTATCCAGGAATCCCCACAAGCTTGACCAAAAATTCCCAACAAAACGAGAATCTCAATCACTAACAATGGATGTGGGTAATCCAAAATGAACCCATACATTCTGAAAGAATAACTGAGTAGTTTGTTTAGCTGTAATTTTATTTTTACATGGCATCAAAATACACATTTTTTTGAACCTATCCACAACTACATACAAATAATCATGACCTCTTTTTGACAATGGAAGACCTCCTACAAAATCCATAGAAACACTCTCCCATGGTTGTGAAGGAACCAGAATTGGCATGTACAATCCCAACTTCCTATTGCTACGCTTACTAACTGCACATAATGAACATCTTTTAATAAAACATGACACACTTTAAAGCATAAGAGGCCAATAACAATACCTTTGTAGATGTGACACCATTTTACTTACACCGAAATGACTAGCAATAAGAGAAGTATGTGCCTCCATTATTATGTTGACTCTTTCTCCCTGTGGAATACAAATCTTTCCAAGATGGTACAACAAGTTATCATTCAAATGATAATCCAATTCCTCTACTTGGTTACCTTGACTCAAGCTTGCATAAACATCCTGAAATTCATTGTCTAATGCATATTTCTCAATATAACTTTCATGTAAAACAAAATTATGCTTAAGTAAAGTAGTTTCACTAATAATAGGCCTAGAAAGCATACCAACAACTTTATTATAGATATATTTCTTATACCTAATTACCAAGTGGAATTGTTGAAGAAAACCCATCCATCGAAAGTGCCTTGATTGCTGCAACATTGATTGAGATTGCAAGTATTGCAATGGTTGATGATCAATGTGAATATTTGTTTCCTTACCCATCAAGTAGTGTTTCCACTTTTTCACACTTTGCACTAATGTATACAGTTCCTTGTCCTATGTAAGATAATTAATAATTGCACCATTGAAAGTTTTTGAATGAAAACAGATAGGATTACTATGTTGCATGAGGACTGCACCCATGGTGTAGTCACTAGCATTAGTTTGGATGTCAAATGACTATCTTAAGTTTGGAAGTGCAAGTACTGGAGCTGAACTGATCTTTTCTGTCAATGAATCAAATGCCTTGTGTTGTTTTCCTCCCCACTAAGAAACCTTTTTCACACTTGTCAATGCATGCAAAGGAGCTGGTATAGAAGAAATGTTAGCAATGAATTTCCTCCAATATTGGGCTGCTCCCAAAAAACTTCTTACCTCAGTAATTGTCTTGGGCCTTGGCCAATTCAAAATGACATCAACCTTGGAGGGATCTATTTTCAACTCACCTCCTTCAACAATATGACCCAACTAAAGTAAAGAAGTTTTTCCAAACTCACACTTTGACATATTTAAATACAACTATTCTTTCTTTAAGACATCAAGTAATTTTCTCACATGCATGACATGTTCATCACAATATTTATTGAAAATTAAGATGTCATCTAAGTACACTATAACAAACTCATCAAGAAATGGCCTCAACACATCATTCATCACATGCATGAAGGTAGCAGGAGAATCACATAAACCAAAAGGCATAACAAGCCATTCAAACAAACCTTGTTTTGTTTTTAATGTTTTCTTCCAAATGTCTCCTTCAACAATTCTAATTTGAAGGTAGCCACTCCTTAAGTCCAACTTAGTAAAATACTTTGCATCTTTTAATTGATCAAGTGAATAATCTATTCTAGGCAGTGGGTAACAGTTCTTTACCATAATCTTGTTCAATGCACGAAAGTCCACACACATGTGCCATGTTCCATCCTTCTTTGGCATCAAAACAATAGGTGAACCACATGGTGAAGAATATGGAATGATGATCCATTTATCCAACAACTTTTGAATTTTCTTTTTAATATCTACACTTTCCATCACTGACATCCTATACATGCCAATGTTAGGAAGAGGACTATCTTGCTACAACTGTATCTCATGTTGGATTCCTCTCTTGGGAGGCAATCCTTTTGGTTACTGAAACATCTCATCATATTGGTTAACAACATCAACCAATTCATATTTCAATCTTGAAACACAACCTTGAAAAGCTTCATTATCAGAATCATTCTTGGGTTTGATCATTAGAAGCACAAAATTATTGCTTGAATTCACTAGTCTTTTCAATTGCCCCACATTAACAAGTGAAAGATTTAGTTTCTTGCTATGATCTCTCACAAAATATTCTACTCCATATTTGAACAAATGCTATTCTTTTTCATGTCTATGGAAGATATATTTTTTGTCATAGAGATACTGGTTGCCCAAAACTATACCACATATGTCTAATGGCACAACATCAAGCTCCACTTCATCTATGAAATTTGCAATAATGGCGAATTTTAGTTTACACTTTCTAGTTACCTGCAATTGTGCATTGTCACTCACCCATCCAAGTGGATATGGTTTATGATGTGGAATGGTTTCTAAGTTTAAACTTTTGAAAATGTTTTCAGAGATGATATTGGCTTAAGAGCCACTGTCGAAAAGAGTATCAATTTTGCTATGTTTTGAGATTACCCTTATGTGAAAAAGTTATATCCTCTTCTTTCATTTGTAGTTTCAATGTGTGAATTTGAAGTACTAGTGCTACTAGTGAATTCTTTTCCCTTCATACCCATGGCTGTAATTTTAGTTTCATCACTCGAATAAGATCCCAAATCCTATTAAGTGGTTGTAGTTGTCTTTTGTCTTCCCTTGTTGTTGAGTTTCTTTGGTTTCATTTCAGGGTGAAGCTTCGAACAATGAGTTTCATTGTGTCACTATTTGGAACAATTATTGCATGTTAATTCTCTCCTTCCTTCTTAATAGATGCATTTTTCTTTCCCTTCCCTTTGAAACCCTTTTCTTTTCCTTTTCCCTTAAATGGCTTTTACTACCCTCTTCTAGAGTGTTTTTACCTCTTCAAGATGAGCGGCTTGCACGCGCCCCTCATCTAGATTATTGGGATTAAACATAAGGATAGTATGCCTAAGGTAACTATGTAAACCCTCTATATACTTCAGCAACGTGTCTTGTGATTTCAATTCCACACCTAACATTAGAGACCTTTTTCTAAATTATTGGATGTAATCTTGCACATTTTTACCTTTAAGTTGCCTAAAGTTCTTCCAATTCATGATGGTTTTTTGCATATAAGCTAGAGGGTAGAATTGTGTTTTAATTGCAGCAATGAAATTAGACCAAGAAATTGAGATCTTACCATGTTTTTTTATCTCTTCTTGTGCCTTTGATTCCCACCATACTAGTATTTCACCCTCCATCCTCAAGGAAGCTAATTGAATCTTTATGTCATCCTCTTGAAGGTTTTGAATTCTCCAATAGACTTCCAACTGACAAACCCAATTGTCAAGCTTCTCTACATTCACTTCACCATTATACATGGGCAATTCAAATTTGACATCAAGTTTTAATAAGGGTGTTTTACCAATTTCTTTTGAGCTATGTTGATGAGTATGAGTAAGGGTTGTGTTAGTGGAAGAGGGTGAATATGCTTGTGAAGAAGAAGATGAAGAAGATGGTGGAGAGGGTGGACGTTTATCTCTATTTCTACTACTTCTATGCTAGCAAACTCATAATTCTAATTTTTAGAAAGTTTTTCTTGAATTAAAAACTCAAGAGAAAAAGAGAATGCAAGGCAACTAGAATGATCATTTTCATTTATGAAAATCTGAAAATATTGTTGCAAAATATCATCTGTAAGCTCTGTTTCTTCATTACAATTAGGATTCTTGTTCTCTTGTTCTTCTGAAATGGATAGAGGATGTGCAATTCCATCAACAAGTTCATGTGAAAGTAGGTCATTGAAATGCAGATTTGTTTCATTTTCAATCATGGGAGAAATAACTACTTGCTGAAAAAATTCTTTGTCATAGCAGTTAACTTATTCATCTTCTTCATGGTTGAAATGTCTCTCATGAATAGCCTCTATAATCGCATCATCCATAAATTGATCATCTTCATAAAAAAATTCTGAATCCTCAATAAAATTATCAACAAATGTGCAACAATCTTTGACTAGCAAAAAAGAAGGATGATGTTCTTTATATCTCTCATAAAATATTGTATGAAAATATCTTAGAGAATATAAACAATTACTTTACAAGCTATCATACCATGATTGTGCATTTCCCTCCATGGACACCATGAACATCTTCATAAGAAAATATTCATGAAATTTAACTTTAAACTTACAGATGTGCATATTAAACCTAATCAAATGCAAAACAACATCATCTCCTTTTTTATCTTTGAAGGTAGGTAAATAAATCTTCCAACTTACATCAGGCATGTGATTTAGAAAGCCTAGAATATGAATGTGATGCATAAGAGCATACCTTCTAGATTGAGAACTCATCTTGATTTTTCGATCCTGCTACTAGTGGTGTCTTTAGATCAGCTAGAAATTGTTTGGAGTCTCTAGGTGAATATTTCAGCCTTCATATATCTGACTGTTGTCCACCATCAGCAACCAGATCTGAAACTTAATAGTATTTCTTGGGGAAGATGAAACCTTTCATCCCTAGTATGGTCACAAGAATGTTATCACTCCATAATTTCCCTAGGCTATGGAGAGAAACCCACAGGTAACCACAAAACCACTTGCAAAGCTGGGATCTAGCCCTTCCAACTTAAGAGAGGGATCTCTCTTTCTGATTCAAATTTTTCTTTTAAGATATTAGGCTAGTTATTGAGTTTTTAGGTTGGTTTTCAAAGATTTGGTTGAAAATTGGAGGGAAAATCCATTGGGCATGGAGTCATGAGTCTTTGGGTGATTAAAAAAAAATGACAGAGCAACTGTAACAAGGCAGGATAGGCAAACTTTTAGATATTTTAAAGTATTTGTGGAGTGTATAGGATGAATATGATTTAAGTTCAATTAAATATAGAGCATGATGGGATGAATTCTATACTTAACATCAGAATAAAAACATTGATATTGTTTACAATCCAGAGCAGAGTACACTTAAGCAAATTCGGTTGTTTATCTTCTTGATCACTTCAGTACAATACACAACTTACATCAAAATACAACTACTTTCTTCATACAAGTGCCAACCTATATTAAGTCTTATTACAACATATTTATATATTTCTTACTAAACTAACTTTAGATTCCAAAAATGAACTAATTACAAAATAACATATAACAATTTCTAGAAAAAATATGAACAATAAACTAAAGATAAAATCAATCACTGGAAAATTGCATGAAATCTGGAACTGCTGGAAAATCTTCAACCTTCAAATCTGGAAATTGGTTTTTAAATGTTGATCCTCTCCCTTGAAATTTGGAGAGGTTGAAGTTGTATTCACAAAGCCTACTAGCTACCCTCTCAAATCTAATTAACTCTTCCACCTTTACAAACGAACTGCTGGAAAATCTTCAACCTTCAAATCTGGAAATTGGTTTTTAAATGTTGATCCTCTGCCTTGAAATTTGGAGAGGTTGAAGTTGTATTCACAAAACCTGCTAGCTACCCTTTCAAATCTAATTAACTCTTCCACCTTTACAAACTAGTTGCCCCTTTGACTGCTATTTCTGAGCCAAAAAATCTGAAAATAATTGCATGTATGTTGATGTTTTCCACCTAGTTGATCAATAAACTATTTGTATTTTGGACTTAAATCAAATTTATGTGTCAAACCCTTTTCTCATAGTCTCTGCCTTCATCATCTTTAAATACTTTATCATTGTGGCATCTTTAAATACTTCATCATTGTCGCAAAATATTTAGGAAGAAAATATTTTGAATAATATTTCTAAATATTTTACTTAAATTTGTAAATGCATTTCATAAAATAAAATTTCAAAAAAACTTAACGATTTAATAAACCATCCTCTTGTTTTGAAATCCATGTGTTGTTTTTAAATCTATGCCCTGATTTTTCCTTCCCATGGATTCTAAAAACCATGTCTTATTTCTCATTCCCATGTATTTTAAAAACCATGTGTGGTTTCTCCTTCCCATGGATTTTAAAAACCATGTCTTGTTTTGTCATAGTTGGTAAGTATTTTTACTTTCCCCTTTTACTCCTGTAATATTTTTTGGGATAAGTATTTATCCAAATTTCATTTCCCATGCATTTATCCTCTTTATACCATAGCAAAAACATTTCTTTATTCTCTATCAAAATTTCGTTTTTTTTCTCATCCTCCTTTTATTTTCACGTGTAACCTCATTTACTTGCACCTATAAATTCATTTCATAAATATATGACCTGTAAAAATCCTTTCACCTCGGTCACATTTTACTTAGCCTCTCATCCATAAACTCATTTCATAAACATAAAAATCCTTTCACCTCGATCACATTTTACTTAGCCTCTCATCCATAAACTCATTTCATAAACATATGATATTTCCCTTATTTCATTTCCCACCACAATTTATTTACAATATATATATAGTAAAATTAAAACTTATTTAAAATAAAAACTATTTCCTTCTTTAGCAATGGAAAGGGTTGTTGACAATTGGCTTACGACACCCCACTTATGAACCCCTTAGTGACCTTTTTACAAAGACAATAAAGACAATTTAAGCTATAAGAACAGATGAATTTGTAGGCTAAATTTCACTAGCAGATTCCCACAATAAATAACATGGACATATAGACTCTGATTACCTGTATTATAGGACCTTAACAAATCCAAAAACAGATTCCCACAATAAATAACATGGACATATGGACTCTGATTACCTATATTATAGGACCTTAATAAATCCAAAAACAGGGACTACCAGATTGATTTTTCATTATGTTTATTATAATGTTACAACACATATATATACATGTCGAAGCATTCATAAACCCCAATCCATTAACCTTGGATTAGAACATAACCGTAGTTCCCTTGACCATATCTACAAGATACCATGGGCTGAAAATCATCATGCCTAAAATCATGTGCAAAACCCATGGACAAAACCATAGATAGTTTTGCCCACCTAATATAGGGTCCAAAAAAAAAAAAAAAATCCTAAGGCGTTGCACCTCGCGTGGTGCTAGTTGTGGAAAGAATATAACACGCACCCAACATTCTCCCACTTGTTGTTTTCTTTTCCACACAGGGGGTCACAGGAGAGCTTAGTCATTAGTCCAGCCCTACAACACCCATTGTTTCTCTACACCAAGAAAACTTCTCAGCGCTCACAGAATTTGTCAATGCATCTGCAACATTCTTCAAGATGTCCACCTTTACCAACAATACCTTTTTTTCCTCAACCATACCCCTCACAAAGTGATATTAAAAATCAATGTGTTTTGTTTTTTAATGAGAAGTAGGGGTTCTTTGCCAAAAAATTGTAATTTGGTTGTCACACTCTATCCTTATAGCTTGTTGTACTAAACCCATACTTGAAAATAATGTCTACGACCAACTTTCTTCCTTGTTTGCATGAGTGGTTGCCATGTATTCTGCCTTTGTAGTTGAAAGTGCCACTATAGACTGTCTCTTGCCCATCCAATTGATTGCACCTCCAAATAGGTTAAACACATACCCACTTGTAGATCTTCTCTGATCTAGATCTCCAACCCGGTCTGCATCAACAAAGCCATGGATTTCCAAAACTCTATCCAATCCTAGTATTCCTTGGTAGCACAGACTATAATCACTAGTGCCATGCAAATACCTAAAAACCCGCTTCACTATTTTCCAATGCTCCTTCCCTGGTTTTGACATAAACTTGGTCAATACTCCCAATGCATGTGCAATGTCTAGTCTAGTACAAACCATTGCATACATCACACTACTGACTTCACTTGTGTATGGAACACAGACATGTCATCTTCCTCTTCTTGTGTATTGGGACATTGTTCAACAGATAACTTTACACCTACAGGAATAGGAACCTTCACCGATTTACTATCCTACGTATTAAACCTCTGCAGTATTGTCTCGACATACTTCCTTTGGTTTAAATAAAGCTTTCTTTTTGCCCGATCTCATTTAATTTCCATGCCCAAAATATAGTTTGCAGTACCAATATCCTTCATGTCAAATTTGGAGGGCAATTGGGTCTTCAAATCCTAGATACTTTCTTTGTTATTTCCAATCAGAAACATATAATCCACATACAAGACCAGATAAATAACATAGTCACCAATTAATTTAAAATACACATGTGATCCTCTTTGCTTCTGGTGAAGCCAAGTCCCTGTATAAATGTATCAAATTTCTAATACCATGTCCTTTGTGACTGTTTTAACCCATATAGGGACTCTTTTAACCTGCATACCAGTTATTTCTTTCCCTTCACCACAAATCCTTCAAGTTGCTTCATGTAGATCTCTTCTACCAGATCCCCATGAAGAAATGTTGTCTTCACATCCATATGTTCTACCTCAAAATCAAAAGCAACAACAACAAATAAAAGTAATCTAATAGAAGCTACCTTGGCAACAGGAGCAAAAATATCACCAAAATCAATTCCCGACACCTAGGAATAAGCTTTTTCTACCAACCAGGATATGTATTTATTCACCTTGACTTTTGCATTCATCTTCTTCTTAAACACTCATTTGCTTCCAGTGGGTTTCATTCCAAATGAAAACTCCACCAAATCACAAGCCTCATTTTTGTCCAAAGATTCCATTTCATCAACCATGGCCTCTTTCCATAGTTTTCCATCCTCTAAATCTACTGCCTCCCTGACAGTTCTAGATCTTCATTAGTAATAGATAAAGAAAAAGTTGAATAGAAAGTAGATGGACTATACCTTTCTGGATGCCTTCTTTCTCTAACTGAACTTCTCACAGCTAGATTTTCTAGCTCTTCATCTTCTGATTCCTCTTTTGCTATAGATTTTGATTCTTCCTCCTTTAGCTCAAATTCTATATTCTCAAGTTCCTTCAGTAGGACTTCATGTTTAATAACATCTTTCACCTCTCTAAAAACCACATCTCAGTTGTACACAACCTTCTTTTTTTATGGGTTCCAAAGCTTATAAAATTTTAAACCATCCTTATACCTAATAAAGATGAACCTTTCATATTTACTATCGAACTTGGTTCTTTTTTCCTTTGGAACATGTACATAAGAATCACAACCAAATACCATTAGATGTGAAAAAGATGGTTTCTTACCAATCCATACCTCATGTGGAGTCTTATCCTCCAATTTAATGAAGGTGATCTGTTGACCAGGTAACATGCAATCTCCACTGCCTCTACCTAGAATTCTTGTCCTAACCCAGCACCACTGATCATGCTTCTTTCCTTTTCCACCAATGTCCTGTTCATTCTTTTTTCAACTGCATTTTGCTGAGGTGTGTATGGATTAGTATTCTATCATGCTATACCACACTTCTTATAGAACTCTTCAAATTCCTTCTTGCAGAAATCTTCACCACTATCTCTCCTCAACACCTTTATCTTCTTCTTTGTCTGGTTTTCATCAGAGCCTTAAATTCTTTAAAAATGTAAAAGACCTCATATTTCTTCCTGAAGAAATATATCCATGTATTCCTTGAGAATTCATTTATAAATGATACATAGTACAAAGACTTACCCAGTGATGGAACTGACACAGGTCCAAACACATCACTGTGCACAAGCTCTAATATCCATTTCGCCCTCTTAGCACTAGAGGGGAAACTCACTCAATTCTGCTTCCCATATACACAATGTTCACATAAATATAAATCCAAAGAGAAATTAGATATGCCTTCTACGATACCATTACCATGAAGTATTCAAAGGCTCTTCTCTCCAATATGTCTAAGTCTTTGATGTCATAGCATGGTCTTTTCTCTAGAGACCACTAGATTTTCTACTCCACTTTCAGGAACCACAGAACTATTGCACCCATCAATAACAATACTACCCAAAAGCTTGTACAGAGTTCCAATTTGAACTCCCCGCATCAACACCAGTGCTCCTCAAACCATCTTTTAGGTATCTTTCTCGAACATTGTTTTTACACCTGCATCATCCATCTTTCTTAACAAAATCATATTTCAGGCTAATGCAGGAATATGTAGAACGCCCGGAAGTGTTCTAATCCTTCCACCTTTCAAATTTAACTTGAATTTTCTACGTCCATTGATTCTAGCCTTCCTGTCATCCTATTATGTTGTTCAACAACCCCCCCATTTATTAATTCAATAGTTAATATTTATATGTTTTAACCCGGTATAGAAATTAACTACATACAAATTCTAAAAACAAAAAATAAGCAATAGCAAGAGCATAACACATAAAACAAATTTTAACAGAGTATTACTGTACGGGAGTGAAATGGAGACAGCTAGGGTTTCTGAAGTAGGTTTCCATGTCGCCACTACACTGCACACCAGAGATGGAGGCTACGCAGGAAGCTCCCACAGAAAACTGACAGCTGCGCACCTTCTCCTCCCGCATCAAGGTAATTCTAAATGGGTGAACTATGAAACTGTGCATCGATCAGATCAACCAGCCGCCCACAAACTAAAAGACAAATAAGAGGCAATGCGGCCGGATTGGATCATGCAGGAGAGTTTATGGGCCATGAGACCTGCTACGGCCCAGTATTCATCTGAACCGGAGAGGGTTTATGCCAATGAATGGAAGCTGAGTGTAGCGGACCTAGCTAAAGCGGCCATGACCCCGAAGGCCCATATTTTCTCATTGAAAGTAGATATTCCTGATAGAGCAGTTGTGTCTTTGAAAAACAATCCCTGTAAGCCAGATTCGGAGAAACCAAGGCGCAAACAGGGACTAAAACTAAATGGTGCATCTAAGTTCACAGAGGAAAGGCCCGATCCAACAAATCGAGGCCTCAATAAGGTCGATCCACTCTACATGGATGAAGATCTGATACAAATCTTAATAAAATTGTTAGGGGGCAGACTTTACTGCATGTGGCTCAACAAGGGGACGAGTATCCAAGCTTTAAAGAAGGAAATCCAGATTCAATTTGGAACCCCAAAAAAGCACCAAAATCTGATATATACAGGACATAATCTGCAGGATAACCAAACACTTCAGCACTATGGTATCATCAAAGATTCAACTATCATTCTAAATCTGCGACTATGCAATGGATGCAATGGAGCCAGCTCAAAAAATACAGGTTCCTTTTGGGATGCAGTCAAAGGAAAGGAAAAAATGCAAAACAAACCAGCACCAACACCAGAGCTACCAGGCCCCTGTATTGTGGAACAAAAACCGGAATCTCCAATGCTTCAAGTATCTATGTCAGAGGTAACTAATCTACACACAAATCTATCCAAAAATTTTGTTATCTGTAGATTTAATGGGTTTTGGCCAAAATTAGATGCTTTGCATCGATGGATCTTTTCTACATGGTCATCTAACTATGAAATTTACCTATGCCCAAAAGGGTTTTTTTATAGTTAGATTCAACACAAAACAAGAACGAGACAACATTATCAATCAAGGGCCTTGGTTTTGGGGCAACGTTGGCCTCTTCACCACCCCCTGTTTCCTGATTTTGATGCCAATACAATGAAAGTTTCAACAATGCCTGTTTGGGTAAGGCTACATAGTCTCCCTCTACATTTTTGGCATCACAACGTTTTAATAGCCATTGGGAATTCCTTGGGGAAATTTATAAAAATGGATGAAGACAAAGCTATCAGGGGAATTTTCACATTTTCCAGAATTTGTGTAGAAGTGGACCTGAGTCAGGGGCTACCTAATCACATCACATTGAACTTCAATAATTCATTGTGGACACAACTGCTTGACTATGAGAACACAACATTCAGATGTCGTAGATGCATGCAAACAGGGCACCTCCAATATGCCTATCCACTGGCTTGAAAGGAACCCAAAAGGAATAAGAAACAACAAAAAAATCCCAAAGGGTGGCAGCATATCGACCCGCTGGAAGAAGAGGACATGAACACAGATCCTACATATAATCAGATAGAACCTGACACACAAATGGGACAGAAATATACACAAGAAGAGAATGCCCTAGTTACTCATTTAGGGCCATATACTCCAAAATAGCAACAAGAATCTCAACTAGAACTAAGTGGCATCAAACGAAATCATGGATCCGAAGGCTCGAAATCTGACAAAGAACATCTAATGAACACAATGGAAAACCAACTCGCTATTATTGCACCCACTCCCAACTCTGGAGGTTGGTGAAGAGTGGAGAAGAAGGAGGGTAGGAAAGTATAGGCTAGTTGGAATTTATTTTTTTCTCTTTTTTTTTGAAATATTTTGTTTCCTGACATTACAGGAAAAAGCATATGCTTAAGCATCTACAAAATGTAATTTTTTCATATGAATAAAATTACGACTTTTTCTACGGGAAAAAAAACACATAAAACAAATATACACAGAGATTTTCCCCTGGATCCCAAAATCGAGACTACCAGATTTATTTTTCATTATGTTCCTTTCAATCTTACAATACACACACACACACGCACACACACACACACACACATATATATATATATATGTTGAAGCATCCAATACCATGGAACGAAAACCATAGCACCCAAAACCATGTGTGAAAACCATGCACAAAGCCATGGACAAAACCATGGGTGCAACAAAAAAAAATTTCCCGAGGCACTACCCCAGACCCCGTAGAGGGTGGCTAACCACCCCCTCAAACCCCCTCTGATGCCCCCATTACGCATCGATGCAACGAAGGGGGCGCTCTGCCCCCCTCTAACCCCCCAGTCTCTCTTGGGAGGCTAGTCGTGGAAAGAATATAACACAACCCAACAATATTCTATTAATAAATGGAGACCCTCTATAAAAAAATCCTCCAAAAAACTTAGCACTCAAGCGTTTTCTTTTTGAATTTTTAGAAATAAATTAAGATATCAAGTCAAATTATTTAAGAATAGCAATTCTCGCTTTAATCGCATATCATTGGACCAAGTGTGTCAAACATTAATTAACAACTGGGATGCATGAATTGTGATGGAAGGGATCACCGTAATAAACTTAGGATATCATTGAACTTTCCATTTAAAGCTAAGACTTAAGGAATTTCTTGTAAAATGAAGCGCCTATCGCAATCGCATATTGGCTTTCCCGAAAACCACAACTCACAAAGTTGTTAGAATATGCAAACTGCAATATTGCAGTATAGAAATCCAATACTTATCGCATCACGACGCTTTACTTAAGGGCCAATCTTATGAACTACAAAAATGTTTGTGAAACGCAATATAACTCGGACCTGATAAAAAAAAGATATTATAAAATATAAGTTAAGTCCAGCGCTTAGTAAAAAGGAACTTTACGCAATAATTATTCATTTAGGCAAAGTGTGCTCTAAACAACGAAAGTATGTCGCTCACCTTGCATTTGGCACAATTCTAAATAACTCCGAAAAATGCACAACCGAAAATGTGATACTGTGATTTGCGATAATCTTATCACAATCGCATAATCATCATTTCGCACTTTAAACTCGCCACCTTAAATTTTTTCCCTTCCTGTTTGTGATGCAATAATTTAAATGAGTAATAAAGGCCATGATAAAATATCTTAGTGCATATTTAATAAGTTTAATGGCATTTATGTTAAGAATGCCTCGACATGATTTGATATCTTTTAATCTGCATTTTGAATCAAATCTCTTTTCTTGTCACCTTTCAAGGTTAACTATATCATTTAATTCACATTGTCATTCTTGCTTTCTGTTTGTCCGATAATTTCCATTCTGTTCGATTTCAAGAAAACTCTGCAGAAAACAACGTTGGAAAGAATGGTGAAGAAGGGAAAGGTGACTACATCTGAGAAATCAGACATGATACCACTTTTCTCTAATACCACATGCAACAAAGACTAAGGAACGACGACATGGGAATCCATGTATAACCTGTTAGAAGAAGAGAATCCCAAGCCACTCATAACAAAGGCCACTACTAATGCCAGGAATCATCTAATGCCTCCTATTTTGAAACAACATGTTCATTCTTGCACCGAATAGTGGCGACACCAAATATATTGCCATACACGGATATGGTAAAATGAGTAATTGATGATGTAGATGTCTCAGACAAGACTTTTAGAAATAAAAGTCAACAGGTCATGGGGTCTTTCTCACCAGACAATCTACGACTAACGTACCAGCTACCAGATCCTGAAAATCTCTATAACAAAGAGTTCCTTGAGCATTTTGCCAAATAGAATGAGGACCCGTTTGATGTTACACAAACTTGGAGATAAAGTAGAGGTAAATTCAAACGGTATAAAACTGGTATGTACTCAATAGCATCCCTCTATGCCCCTCATAGTTTTGCAACATCAATGATGTGTAGGTTAATCGGTAAACCCAACAACACCAAATTTTCTATGGAGTGGCTCCTGTTAATTGATCCAGCAGTCAATGCAAAAATTATGAACTGGAGTCAGATCTTATCAGATAATTTAGCAAAGGCCATTATGGAATATAGAAAGAAGAGAAGTGTTTCTTCAATAATTTCCCCCCCTTTCTTTATGAGTGCTTTTGTTATGGATGCAATTTGTTTTTATTCTCAGTTTCTGAACATGGGGTGGAAATGGATTGTATAGAGCCCGCTTCAGATCCATATATACCATAAAAATTTTCGGGAATCTCAATTCCATCCCCATTTTTACAAAATCTTCCAAGGTGTTATGCTGCCAAAGTAGAAATCTTGCTAGTTGCTAGATGATTTAGGGAAGAGACATTCACCTACATTAGATTTTTTGGGAGCATTTCTTCTCTGCGTGTCCTCCCATATTATGTCCCGAACAAGCTATTAGCCAGAGAAATTACCAGACAGTAGGGGAGGGTAGTTTAACCAAAGGACTAAAAGAAAAGAAGAAATCCATTTGGCCAACCTTTCCATTACAATGTGGTGCTTTCACACTACACGACTATGGACATGTATTAGAACAAGAAAAGATTATTGTCTTTGAAATTAGCCACAGTTCCAAGGAGACAACATGACCTGAATCATGTTGCTAAAGAATTTACCACTATGGTGAAATTCAAACAGTTCACCCATGAAGAGGATGCCTTTGATTACCTCTTTCAAGAAGCAGAAGCATTTTCACAATTCCCACATTTGGAATCACTATTGTTGAGCCCGTAAGATATTAATGCTTTTCATGTGTATAGAAATAAGAGACTGTTAAAGGTCCCATTGGACCTATTACAAATTGAACCAATAAGAGAACCAACTCCTAGTGTAATCTTGGAGGGAAGCTCCAAAGAAAATTTTGAAGAAGAAACCCAATAGAAGTTGACTCACAAGTCAGAGCACTCGAAGCAACAATCAACAATGTAAACTTTGAAACAGGAACTATAAACTCAAAATGGGAACTCTCGCCAAAAAACCCCAAAAAAATATAAAAAAATAGTGCTAAAAACAAAAAGTGTGTATACTGGAATGATGGTTTTTTTTAAAGGTCAATTTTGAACATGTTTTAAAAATGGCAGCGAAAACGAAATTTTCGTGCAAAAAAACTTTAAAAATGAAAAGGTGTTGATACTAGAACGACGATTTTTTTTTAGGGTCAATTTATAACATTTTTAAAAAATGCTAGTAAAACTAAATTTTATGTGCAAAAAAATAGTTGTTGATGAGGAAAAAAACACACTAATGTTTTTGGTAGAATAACATTTTCCTTTCCTAAGTGTCCAATTAAAAGAGTTAACTAAAAACATATAACCTATATAGGAGAGTGGCACGCGGGTAGAAAGCTTAATATATATTATATATATATATATATATATATATATATATATATATATAATATATATATATAATATATTTATATATATATATTATATATATTAATATATATATATATATATATATAAATAATAAAAGCGAATTCATAATGAGATATTTTTATTTTCATACATTACATATTCACTTGCAACAACCTCTCGATCCAGCAGACTAAAGACATTTTAAACATCTTTCAAAGAAATATATTACATGTAAATTAATATTTCATTTCTTTGAAATATTAATTTACATGTAATATGTTACTAAAATGTTCCATGTAAATTAATATCAAATAAAAAACATAATACAGAAAGAAACGCCAACAACGTAAAAGTGAGACGGAATTTTTAGTTGGGTAATTCCATCTTACGAATTTGAAGTAAGAGGGCGATTGTGAGAATCACCCTTGCCTCTTTTTTCTTGCTAATATGATGACAAAAATCCAAGATGTGGCGGGGCGAGGGCGATTCTCAGAATCGCCCTATTACTTCTTCCTCAGTGATGGATACCATTAGAAGCACTTCCTTAGTGATGGATACCATTATTGGTTGACCATGGTCTGCTTCCTTTCTCCCTGTGCCAACTTCCATGAAAAACATAGGATGCAAGAGCAATGCTGAAGTGCCACTATTAGAATTTTGAATGAGAGCGTGAGAATGCATTACACAATGCAAGGGTGTTGTTTATTCGAGAAATTTTAAGGTAAATTTTTTTCAATAAATTTAATTCCGAGAGATTTTGAATATTTTTTTTTTGTGGAAATGGATTTCTCAAAATTGATTATTGTAATTTAAATTTCCAAAAATTTCCAACATTTCTCAATATCTTAAAAAAATATCCTACTATTTTCCAAACAAAATTGTAACCCCATACTATGGTAATACAATTTGCATTCTAATTCCCTATGGACGTCGGTTGTGGAAGCGAGGTCACCTTCAAAACCATAATGACGTCTGAGTTGCTTGCCATAGGATGTGGCTATCTGAATAAGCAATCAATGATGATCAGCAAGGATCCAATCCACAGAAAGCGATAACCAACAAAGGTGCAAATAACGTTCCTTCCCTTCACTATCATTAATAATGAAAAACTGATAACATTTCTTATTTGCACCACAGAAAAAGATACATAAAAATGGGTTGAGGTTGAAGCAACTGCTCTTCTATCTATTTTTAAAATCAGACAATGGGCTTTGAGAAGCAGGGCTTGGATCTCAGCAGGTCTATGTAGACCTTATTTTGTTGAGCGGCTATACGATACATGGCTTCTGTACAAGATATATATTCTCCTAAAACAAACAATAAATGCCAACATTACTATAATTATGAGATATGAAAGTAATATTCTCTCAGAACAAAACAATAAATGTTTCCCTTTTTTTTAAATAAATAAGTTTTCTTTCTTATTACTTATTTTAGTGATATAATTGATTATTTTGAAATGCCAAAATGTAATATTTCCTGTTACATATCTCCCAACGCTGAAAAGCAATTGAGCAGGGAGTAATAAGTGGCATAAATTGTTAAATCCAACTAGTGTTTACATATAAAGGTAAACAATAGTATAGATACAAGCATCTCATTGTACTTCGCTAAACCCAAAATCACATGTCAATATGCCTTAGAAAATAAATTATGTATATAGTGAAAGTAACGTCTGGTCTAGATAGAAAAGACAAGTGCTTTGAAACAAAACCTTTGACATTATTAGAATAATTGATTAGATGTGAAAGTATATTTATATATTACAAACAATAATGCACTCATTTTTGTGTCACAATTTTTTAAATAAATGAATGTTTGTTATCCTAACAATATTACTTGAACGAGGTTTTGTCTACCGCATCCGTAGAAGTGATAGGAGTTAGAGACCTAATTTTGGAGTCACGCTAAAAACAAAATTCTTAGGAGGGAGATTCTGAGAATCGCCCTCGCCTCGTTTTATGACACAATCCAAGAGGTGGTGGGGCAAGGGAGATTTTCAGATCTGTCATGTGGTAACTCAAATTTTATGTAATCATTAATGTTTCTCCATAAATTTGAGTGGAAGTGATTACGTGATTATTCATAATATTCAAAATTTTATTAGTTATCATTGAAACTCGTTGATTAAGCTTATTTCTCGTAGATTCAAATGAATGATAAAAATATTCAAGTTCTGTTGTTTGGTATCTGGCTTGTTCGACTTTAAGAAAAACTGTCATGTTCCTTAGCTCTGTTGCATAATCCAACTATTGTTACGAATCGAAAGAAAATCATGTTTTAGTATTGAACTCGATTATAAATTAGGTGTGAATCTTGTTATCATAAAAAAAGTTCTAAAATGAATTTAACTTTGACCTTCTTGCTTTAGAAATAGTCAACTCTCTATTTTCTCTTAATGTCATACCCTATAGGACACTCATACATATATTAAGAAAATTTATCAATCGAACATTATTTCCACTCATACATATATTAAGAAAATTTATCAATCGAACATTATTTCCATGGAAGTTGATTACTTGGTATATTTGTTGGTCTTCTAGTGGAATTGAGTACATGGACCAAAGAGAAAACTGATAGTAAATCACACAGTAGCTAGGTTGGGCAGTAAACTTGGTCGCACTAAATGCCAGCCATTCAGAAAGTGTAAACAACATTCAAACTGACAACATAAAAATGAAATCAATTCGGAGGATGGATAACATCCATTTAAGTAAAGACTTCAACGAATTGCGAGTAGGTGGCTACGTAATTAATATGAGTCTTAGGGCAGTTATAGATTCATGCATCTTGGCCAGATCCATAGGGGGTTCACCATTAATGGCAACTACTACTTCTACCTCATACTCCTTACTAATGTCAGTGGAGACGGCGTGGTGGCAAACGTGAAGGTGAAGGGGTCAAATATGAGACGCAATTCTTAGGAGGACGATTTTGAGAATCATCCTCTCCTCACTTTATGACAATATCCAAGAGGTGGCGGGGCGAGAATCACCCTCCTAAGTATTTCGTCCACTCTGACATGTCTATGCCATGTGGAAGTGGACGAAATTCTTAGGAGGGTGATTCTTGCCCCGCCACCTCTTGGATATTGTCATTAAACGAGGCAAGGGTGATTATCAGAATTTCCCTCCTAAGAATTTCGTCTCATATTCGACCCCTTCACCTTCACATTTGCCACCACGCCATCTCCGTTGACATTAGTAAGGAGGATGAGGTAGAAGTAGTAGTTGCCATTAATGGTGAACCTCATTCCTCCTTATTTCACACACGCCACTTTGCAAACAATCAACATAATGATACCTTAAAATCATTTAACCTTTCAAAACTTAGGGTAGATTTCTTCATAAATAAAGCAGAAAAAGTTAAATATATACCGTCTGTATTGGATTTGCACGATTCCAGCCTTCGAGATGGAAAGATCTTGGAATGCAGGCATGGACATGGAAATTTTATTTTCGTGATCAAATATCTTGAACATGTTAGATCAGTTTTTGTTTATGTTTGGTTGAAATTTCAATCATCTTTATTATTATATGGCATTCCCTCTTATTATTGGTTGCAACGTAACAAATTCTTATTAGATCGATTTCTCTTTGGATCGCCACTATGTACTGAGGGATGAATACCATGGCGCTTCCTTAATTCGCCTTAATACCTTCTGGATCAAAATACCACTGAAGCCAACTCATTTTTCTGGATCAAAAGACCACTCAAACCAAAAATAAAATCGACAATGACCATTCATGAGTAGGCGTGCCAAGGTGAAATAAAGAGCCGTTGAATTACTCGCCAAACAAAGAGATTCAAATGGATTGCATTGGTGGAAGCCGCTAGTGGCAATAGCCAACAGAAATCCATGCGAATATTAACTTTTGTACATCTCTAATTCTGCCTGTCTATCATTATTATTCATATTTACTTTTTCATATAATACAATTTAAAAATTATGTACATGGAGAGATCAGGTCATAGTGAACCCTCTCACTATTAAATGGAATAAATGATGGCATGGACATATCAAAGTGGACGAAATTCTTAGGAGGGTGATTCTGAGAATTGTCCTCACCCCGCCACCTCTTGGATATTGTCATAAAATGAGGAGAGGGCGATTATGAGAATCACCCTCCTAAGATTTCGTCTCATATTCGGCCCCTTCACCTTCACATTTGCCACCACACCATCTCCGCTGACATTAGTAAGGAGGATGAGGTAGAAGTAGTAGTTTCCATTAATGGTGAACCCCCTCTGGATCCAGCCAAGATGCCAAATCTATAGCTGCCCTAAGACTCATATTAATTACGTAGCCACCTACTTGCAGTTCGTTGAAGTCTTTACTTAAATGGATGCTATCCATCCTACGGCTTGATTTCATTTTTATGTTGTCAGTTTGAATGTTGTTTATGCTTTCTCAATGGCTGGCGTTTAATGTGACCAAGTTTACTACCCAACCTAGCTACCGTGTGATTTACTATCAATTTTCCCTTTGGTCCATGTACTTCAATTCCACCAGAAGACCAACAAATATGTCGGGTAATGAACTTCCATGGAAATAATGTTCGATTGATAAATTTTCTTAATATATGTATGAGTGGAAATAATGTTCGATTGATAAATTTTCTTAATATTTGTATGAGTGTCCTATAGGGTATGACATTAAGAGAAAACAGAGAGTTGACTATTTCTAAAGCAGGAAGGACAAAGTTAAATTCATTTTAGAACTTTTTTTATGATAACAAGATTCACACCTAATTTATAATCGATTTCAATACTAAAACATGATTTTCTTTGGAATAGTTTCATAACAATAGTTGGATTATCCAAAAGAGCTAAGGAACATGACGGTTTTTCTTAAAGTCGAACAAGCCAGATACCAAACAACAGAACTTGAATATTTTTATCATTCATTTGACTCTACGGGAAATAAGCTTAATCAACGAGTTTCGATGATAACTAATAAAACTCTGAATATTATGAATAATCACGTAAACACTTCCACTCAAATTTATGGAGAAACATTAATGATTACATAACATTTGAGTTACCACATGATAGATCTGAGAATCGCCCTCGCCTCGCCACCTCTTGGATTCTATCATAAAACGAGGCGAGGGCGATTCTGAGAATCGTCCTCCTAAGAATTTTGTTTTTAGCATGACTCCAAAATTAGGTCTCTAAATCTTATCACTTCTACAGATGCGGTAGACAAAACCTTGTTCAAGTAATATCGTTAGGATGACAAATATTCATTTATTAAAAAAATTGTGACACGAAAATTAGTGCATTTATTGTTTGGGAATATATAAATATACTTTCACATCTAATCAATTATTCTAATAATGTCAAAGGTTTTGTTTCAAATCACTTGTCTTTTCTATCTAGACCAAACGTTAATTTCACTATACACATAATTTATTTTCTAAGACATAACGAGGATTGACATGTAATTTTGGGTTTAGCGAAGTACAATGAGATGTTTGTATCTGTACTATTGTTTATCTTTATATGTAAACACTAGTTAGCTTTAACATTTTTTCCACTTATCACTCCCTGCTCAATTGCTTTTCGATGATGGGAGATATGTAATAGGAAATATTACATTTTGGCATTTCAAAATAATTAATTATATCACTAAAATAAGTAATAAGAAAGAAAACTTATTTATTTAAAAAAGGGAAATATTTATTGTTTTGTTCTGTGAGAAATTTACTTTCACATATCATAATTATAATAATGTCGACATTTATTTTTTTTGTTTTAGGAGAATATATATCTTGTACAGAAGCCATGTATCATATAGCCACTCAATAAATAAGGTCTACGTAGACCACGCTAAGATCCAAACCCTACTTGTCAAAGCCCATTGTCTGATTTTAAAAATAGATAGAAGAGCAGTTACTTCAACCTCAACCCATTTTTATGAATCTTTTTTTGTGGTGCAAATAAGAAATGCTATCAGTTTTTCATTATTAATGATAGTGAAGGGAAGGAACGTTATTTTCACCTTTGCCGGTTATCGCTTTATGTGGATTGGATCCTTGCCGATCACCATTGATTGCTTATTTTGATAGCTACATCCTACGGCAAACAACTCAAATGTCTTTATGGTTTTGAAGGTGACCTCACTTCCACAACTGACGTCCATAGGGAATTAGAATGCAAATTGTACTACCATAGTATGGGGTTACAATTTTGTTTGGAAAATAGTAGAATATTTTTTTAAGATCTTGAAAAATGTTGGAAATTTTTGGAAATTTAAATTACAATAATCAATTTTGAGAAATCCATTTCCACAAAAAAAATTCTTCAAAAGCTCTCGGAATTAAATTTCTTGAAAAAAAATTACCTTAAAATTTCTGGAATAAACAACACCCTTGCATTTTGTCATGCATTCTCACGCTCTCATTCAAAATTCTAATAGTGGCACTTCAACATTACTCTCGCATCCTCTGTTTTTCATGGAAGTTGGCACAGATAGAAAGGAAGCAGACCATGGTCAACCAATAATGGTACCCATCACTCAGGAAGCGCTTCTAATGGTATCCATCACTGAGGAAGAAGTAATAGGGAAATTCTGAGAATCGCCCTCGCCTCGCCACCTCTTGGATTCTATCATCATATCAACAAGAAAAACGAGGCGATGGCGATTCTCACAATCGCCCTCTTACTTCAAATTCATCAGATGGAATTACCCAACTAAGAATTTCGTCTCACTTTTACATTGCTGGTTTTTCTTTCTGTATTATGTTTTTTATTTTAATAATATTAATTTACATGGAACATTAAGTTTGTTATGTGTTCAACATTTGTATTATGTAATTTTCGCATTCATTTTTATGCTAATCATTATTTTTTGAAAAGAACAGTGATTATCATTATGTTTTGACAGGAAATTCATAAAAAAACTATTATTTAACCATTTTTAGTTAAAATTTTCCTATAAAAATTGTGATTTTGACATGTCATCTCTAGCAAGAAATTACAAAAAATTATCAAAACTTGTAGTTTTTTAGTTATATTTATGTTAAAAATGGTTTTTTTTTGTCAATTGTTAAAAATTATTGTTTTCTAGAGATAATTATTTCAATTGGATTGAAATATTAATTAACTACGTATAAATATGTAGAATATCGAAAATTCAAAATATCGACCTTCTTATTTAAATACACAAAACAATAAAAACCTCACCAAAAAAATAAAAATAAAAATAAAAAAATAAAAACAAGAAAATATGAAGAAGAAGACCACTTCAAAAATTATTAAATTTAGAAAATAATTATTTACATTTCATACATTAGAAAATTTAAAGTCGAAAATAGGTCTTTTAAAAAAATGGCCTCATGCATAATTACCACTTTTTTAAATCAACATGAAAATTACTACCATTCTAAAACATAATGTACATAAAAAAAAATTCAAAGTGCCAAAAACTATGCTCTAAAAAAGACTTGTGTTCTGCATCACCCCTTTTCAAAATCGGGTCACTTTTTTGCTATCTCTACAAAACAGGTAACGGTATCAATTCCGTTTCAAAGTTTACATTGTTAATCTCAAAATGGAGGACGAAACACAAATAAATAATCTGAAAAAGATATAGCTGGAAGTACAGAGGAAATGGTCGAACAAGCCTTGGCAAAGAAGCAGGCAGAGGTTGCTTCTACTTTAGCTCAGTCAAGTAAGGCTCCAGTCATTAACCTGGAACAAGAATGGGAGAAATTCAATAAGAAGCTCCATACAGACACAAATCTTGAGGAAATATCTGAATTGCAAACCCCCAAGCAGACCCATCATAAAGAAAATCCAGAAATGGTAGAGCGAGGAGCTATAGGTACTCAGGATATTGAGATTATTCTTGTTGTTCCTACTTCTCAAATTGTATTGAGAATTGAAGAGATACCTCCATTAGATATATTCTACAGTCCTAATCATAAGGTTGTAGTTAAAAGACAAAGGAAGAAAAGGAAACTGGACACCATTGTTGTTACGACTCTAGAAAATGAATCAATGGATGTTGTGTGGAAAGACACCCATGTTGACCCATCAGAGAATCTCACGAAGTTGTCACAATTCACAGGAGCTTATGCCATAGAAACCATCGATAAGGAAACAGAAGTATGAATGCTTCTAAAGGAAAAGGAATAGAAAATTATGCTGCTTGAACAACAATGAGCACAACAAAAAAATAAGCAGCAAGCAGAACAACAGGTAGCCCAGCTTCATAGAGAATTCGAGCAGATGAGATTACAACACCAGGCCAACATGTCAGAAAAGGATTCTCAAATTCTCTAAATGCAAGCCATGGTGGATAAATTCCAAGATAACCCTCAAATTGACGAATTCATTAAAGAAGCGATCAGCTTTAATTCCCTATTAATGCAGCAAGAAGAAATATTCGGCAAGAAAATCTCGCCAATAAATCCTTACTGTGAGACCAATGATAAATTGACAAACCAAGTAATTGATATAAGGTTTGAGTACGAAGAAATATACAAAAAGGTTTTTGAATTTATCACCTGGAAAGAATTTGAGGATGGAAGAAATGTCAACTTACTAACAGTGGAATAATCCCACAAACATATTTTGTTTACAGACTGGGATTTACGGTTGAAATAGGAAAAAAGGGCGACAGCAATAACATCAGGAGGAACAAGCAGTATAATAGAAGTTGTAAATGAAACCTTCATGGTGACAACCTTGTCAAAGAGTGCATCCCATGGTTTCTACCAAATGTCAAACAACTAGAGCAGTAATGGAGACAAATAGCGCAAGAAATTTAAAGGAAGAAGTAATTAAACAACTAACTAGGCTTAATTGGGAGACATACTGGTAGTTTCTAGTAAAACCACACAACCATTGGATGACTTTCGGTGTTTAAAAACCTCTACACAAAATATGGTGCCAGCTTTATCAAATGCCATATTTGTTGGGCAGCTAAAATCCATAATTATTCAGCCGCCTCAGCTCAAGCCAATAATCGACATTTGCAACCTCAGAGATCAAGTTAGCATATTAACTTAGTTCAAGTTCAAAGTAGCTAGTCATTAATTTAATTCTATTTTTAGTTTGTTTTCCCACTCTGAGGAAAGTTGTTTGAAACCTCCTCAGTTATTTATGTAATAATCTATTTGGAGGCATGTATTTTAGTATTTAAATCCCTCTCATGCATTTAGAGTAGGGTCCAAAATTTTATCAAAAACTCTTTTCAAGACATTACACTTATGTATTTTTGAGAATGTTTTGATGAAATGAATAGAACATGATCTCTTTTTCTTTGAATATCTAGCATGCTCTCCTAAAACTCCACTTCTATACTCTTAGAGTGTGTTGGATTGAATGAAATTGGGTCAATATTGTTGAAGCACATGAGCAGGACTCATCATATATGGTACTTTTATCATATGATTATGTTTTATTTATGTATTAGCAATACTTCTTCTCTTGATTGTCTTATGTATGAAAGTATGAATTATAGTTCTGCATTGTTGCACTTGTGTATGATATTTTAGTTTTGATTTTGTTTTGAATACATAAATGATTTTTATATGCGATATATTTCTCTTAATTGTTTTGTCTAACTATTTATCCAAAACAATTATCATTAAACAATTTCATTTGTTTTGGCAGTTGAATGATCTTTATTACCAATTGTTGTAAGACTTCATTGTAGATCACATATCTTATTTTATTCTCAGGTATATTTATAATTAGATAATGTTAGATTAAGATCTATGCATGTGTTTAATAGTTATATTATACTATACTTAGCTGAATAATTTCCCGTTACATCTTATATCATCCCATCAACATTATCAAATCAATCCTCTCTAGGAAAATGGTCCCATTATCCCTAGTCGAAGCCACTATATACCAAATGGAAAAGGATTTGCTTTCAAGGTCTGGACCAGGTGGTTATCCCCCATGTTGTCACAGCAAATTTCGAGGCTTCAACATTTTGGTGCTAGAAGGAGGGTTTTACTATTAATGGCAAGCAAATTTAAATCAGAAAGCCATTCTAAAAGTAAAAGTCACTCACCATCGCCTCTGACTTCTTAGTCACATTCCAAATCCCAAAATCCTAGGTGTGAAGTTGTGAAGAAATCCTTAGAATCCACTATTGTTTTTCCAAAGAAGTTAGATCAATCTTCTTCTACAGAAACTCCCGAAAGTCTTTAATCCATAAATAGCAAGGGATTTCCCTATCTCAAGATAAATCTGAATTATCCCAAGCTATTGTTTCTTCTCATTTTCCTTCCTCTCAAAGGTTAACTAGATCACTGAGTGAAAAATTTGGGACTCCCCCATTTGAATTTCCTTCGCCTCACCCTTGAAGGAAAACTAAGAAAACACAATCTAAAACTCATAGTGAGATTCTTTCATCATCACCTGAAACACCCTCATTCATTCCATCATCTTCATCACCAGAACAATCATCCACCTCACAACTCCAGATCATGATTTACACTGTTACTGGAGCACAAGCCTCCTTTACCCAATCACCTTCAACTACTGGAACATCTTCCTCTACACAGATACCCACGATGGCTCAAAGACCATGAACAAATCCAAGAGTTGTTTGAATGGCAGGACCATTACATCCACTACCTGCATATCCAAAAAAATAGTTGCAAAATTCAACCCTGATGATGGTCTCCCTGCTGAAGAATACATAAATAACTTCATGTTTTCCATAAATCTAAATGCAGTGGTAGAAGAAGATGCAGTTGTAAGATTATTCCCTTATACTTTACAAGGATCTACAAGATCATGGTATTTTTCATTACCATTTGGTTCCATTAATAGTTGGGATGCCTTTCAAGAACAATTCCTAACCAAGTTTGGAGATGACCGATCAACAACTATTCTTCTCAATGATCTCTCCAACTTGAAAGTTGAACCTAGAGAACCAATTAAGGACTTCAATTCACGTTTTAATATGTTATTGAACAAAATCCCAACGACATCCAAACCCAATGATGAAGTTCAAAATGAATGGTACATTTTTTTTCTTCCCATAAATGCAACTATTTTTGTCGATAGGACTGCCAAACCAACTTTGGCAGAAAACATGAAAGAAGCCATAGTTGTAGAAAAACACATTTTATCTTTAGAAAAGAAGAATGCATTAGAAGAAAGAAAATCAGAGAAGGTCACTTTTAGGGACAAATTGAAGAAGGTCCTTTTGATCTTGAAGGTCTCCAAAAGGTCCTTAAAACCATGTCCAATGAAATGATTGACATTAAAAAACAAGTAGTTGAGATTTATTCAAGGAAAGCTTACAAACCTTACAAAAGAAATCCTTCCTCTGATCCTAAACCTCCAAATACAATATCAAATTCTGAATCATATGTGGAGGAGGAAGAAGTATCAATAGATGATGAACAAACTGATGATGAAGAGTTAGTTGAATTACAAGGGATTTGGGATTTCATTCTTCCTGTGTTAGATAATGAATAATCACAAGAAGCATTACCTGTCGCAAGCATGAGAAAGAGCACTATTGATTTGCCACAAACAAATTAAAAACAAAAATCATCAACTCCAACTCTCAAAGATAAAGCAATAGGTATGAAATCTTCTCCCAAATCCACTCAAACAAATCCTCCTCAATCAAATTCTTCAAACTCAACCAAAACCCTGCCAATATCTGATGAAATGGAATACAACGTCCCCGAAGATATGAAAAATACCAGACCTAATGTTACATTCCATGAGCTTAGAAAATTAAAACATCAACAAAAGCTATTTCGCAAAGAACTAAAAGCAGTCCCCACTTCTCCTCTTCCCTCTGTTGTAATCTCTTAGGCTGCTCAAGAAATGGGTAGGTCTCCTAGTACTTCATCAAATAAAATGAGTTCAATTGATATTGCTTTAATAGGTGGTAGATATAAATCCCATACACCTCTGTTTCTTTTAATTTTTGAAGTATTCAATAAGAATTTACACAATTTTTTAATAGATTTTGGAGCTTCATCCAACATTCTACCAAAAACTATTTATGCAAAATTAAACATGGAACCCAAAAAATATGTTGTTCGCATTGTGCAGCTAGATCGATCTCAAGTCTAAGTTATAGGAGAAATTAATCAGGTCACTATTAGACTCTCATGAAACCCAAAATTATGTTAAGCAATTGATGTTCTTGTTGTTGATATCCCTGAATTCTACGGTTTGATCCTCAGCAGAGACTGGTCAGAAAGCTTCATGGATATTTCGCAATAAACTAGTCCCATATGTGGCTTCCTTATAATGGTAAGCCAAATCAAATAAGGGTCGACCGTGAAAAACATTTTAATTATATTGTCATAGAACTAGAGGGAGAAAATGAGCCAGTCGCATATAGTAGCAACATCATTGGAAATTATTCAGTCGAGTCATTCCCAAGAAATTTTAATGCCCATACATCACTCTTTTTGGAAAATTTTGTTACGTCACATGTCGAAAACTATTCTCAATCAGATTCTTCTAAATGTATCAATTTTGTAGATAAACCTATATTTGAGTCTTTGTTTTGGAGATTATATTTTGATGGGTCTAAATCTAACTATGGAGCTAGCGCAGGTTGCATATTAGTTAGCTCTGAAGGGGAAAAACTATTTTAGCATGTAAACTTGAATTTGAATGCACAAATAATATTGCCGAATATGAAACATTAGTTCAAGGGTTGTATAAAGCCATCGGCCTTGATATCAAGTATCTTCAAGTGTTTGGAGATTCAGAAATTGTAATTAAACAAGTGAGGGATACTATACATTGTCTCTCTGGACATTTGAAACATTATCAATCACTAGTCCTGGATCTCACCTCACATTTTACAGCATTCAAAATTTCCTCAATTCCAAGAATTCAAAATGCAAGTGCCGATCTTTTGGCTAACATTGCATCCAAGCACATTCCACCTTGAGATTATAGTCCTGATCACTTTTCTATAGAATTAATTTTTAGGCTTTCTATTCCCGATAATATCACCAATTGGCGATTTTTCAATAATGATCCAGATATCATAAATTTTCTAACATCTGATGGCTCTTATGATGACCAAATAATAGATGATGATCAGCATGACAACTAGCTTAAGCAAGAAACAGTTGCAAATTCCATGCCTAAATATGTGATTAAGCTGGAAGATTTATATGATCTTAAGGACGGATTTAAGAAACCTTCTAACTGAAAGCTTCAAAGCTCAACTTTAAGGTTTGAATTAGTTAATCTTGGAACTGATCTTAAACCTCAAAATATTAATCTGGGACTTGGTCTTACATCTAATGAAAGACTAGCCTTTATTCATTTGTTAAAGAAATACAAAAATGTTTTTGCTTGGAATTATGAAAATATTAAGACATATGATACTTCCATCATTCAACATACTATTCCTATGATTTCCGATGAAAATCATGTACAACAAAAGTTGAGAAAGATTCACTTGAATTTGGAAAATCAGATCAAGTCTGAATTGAATAAACTTCTCAAAGCCAAAATAATTGTTCTTGTTAGGCATTCAAGGTGGGTTTCTAACTTAGTCCCAGTCAAAAAAAAGAATGGTGATATTTGAATATGTATAGACTTTCGCAACCTCAACAAAGCTTGTCATAAGGACAATTTTCCATTACCTCCTAGGGAACAGATACTACAATCCGTTGCAGGCTCAGAGTTAATGTCTTTTCTGGATGGATTTTCAAGTTATAACCAGATTCTCATGCATCCATATGATCAACTGAAGACCACATTTCGAACCAAATGGGGAACACATGCCTTCCAAAAGATGCCATTTGGATTAATCAATGTTGGTGCAACATTTCAGAGAGCCATGGACATAGCTTTCAAAGGTTTGGTAAATAAAACAATGGTAAATTATTTAGATGACATAATTGTGTATTCAAAAAATCACAGTAATCATTTAAAGGATTTGAAAGAAATCTTTGAATGTTGTGAGAGATATGGAATTTCTCTAAATCCCAAGAAATCTTTCTTTGGTTTAAGTGAAGGAAAACTTCTTGGATTTATTGTATCTAAAGAAGGAATTCACATTGGTCCTGATAGGATAAGAGAAATTTCTGAAGTCTCTTTGCCTCATAATAAAAAATCCATGCAATATTTCATAGGTCAAATAAATTTTCTCAAAAGATTTCTCCCTGAATTTTCACAAATTGTTTTACCCCTTCAATCTATGATTAAGAAAAAATATATTTTAAATGGGGACATACTGATCATGAAACTTTTAACCTTATCAAACAAGTAATCATAAATGCTCCCTCTTTAGCAACTCCATAATTTTTCTAATCATTTCATTTTATATACCTTTGCTTCTGAGACATCATATGTAGCTATATTGACACAAGTCAATCATGACAAAGACGAAGAACCAATTTCTTTCTTTAGTTCCAATTTGCAGGGGTATGAATTAGATTATTCAGATGTTGAAAAATAGGCTTTTGTTGTTTTCAAATCAATAAAATATTTCAGACCCTTTCTTCTCAAAACTCACACTAAGGTAGTAGTTCCATTCTCAACAGTGAGAAATTTACTAATGCAAAGAAGTAGATGAGAAAAGAAGAAATTAGGTAACAACACTAAAAGAGTATGACATTGAGATCAGACCAGCTAAAATTGAAAGAGATCAAGGTTTTTGTAGAATGTTAGCAGGAGCATCCAACTTACCAGCACTGCAAGATTCAGGTGATGATACACAAATATGTGAGGTAAGCCTCAATGATACATGTTGGGCGCAGGATCCCCCAAGGGCAGTTTTGGGGCTTAAAGCCCATATTTTGGTCTAACTTTTGTAAAGACTCCGAATTTTGTAGTCACAGAGCATGTAGATGTTAAAGAGTCATAGGATTGTCTGCCCTTATTTTGATAATGTAATGTCGGTTGTAAAATATCCACCCATGGTCTGCGGACCATGGGATTGTATAAATAGAGCTAAGCTATAAGTAGATAAATCAATCATGGAAGACACAACATGAAGAATGATATGATGTATGAGAGATAGCTTTGAGTAGCAGTCTAAGTTTTGGGTTATAGCATAGGTAGAGGCTCTAGAGTTAAGTGCGTATAGGCCTATAAATCCGCAGCTGAGTGTGCGGACCCCTACAACTGAGTGCGCAGGGTGATTCAAGTCTGTAAGCATCTAGAATTATCAATAAAGAGAAGTATTCTATAATTTATGTGTCTTTATTTCTTGTTTATGCATCTATTATATTGGGTATGAATTTCACTTCTAATGCTTATATGATGCACGAATGTGTATAATTGTATTGGTTAAGTGAATGCAAGTAAGAACATCTATTTACGCAAAGCTAACTAATATCTGTAAATAAGATAACTAAGGTACTTAGCATAGTTTGGGAAATATCACAGTTCGCTGCCCTAGTAGTGCAAAAGCATATCAACCCCTGGTTAGGGCTGCGCGGAAGCCGATTGTAACATTTAGCGAAGGTACTGAAGGGTAGAATAGAGGGATAAGAAACCTACACAAAGGTAGGTATAGTTGGAATAAACTGACATCCCATCCATCTGAAGGATGCGGAAACTTGGTTCTAGTATCCCCCCATATTGCTTCAAGTGAGACTTCAGTCTTCACCCCGGGGGCTGATGCCGAAAGAGCCAGTAGTGTAGGGATTTGTTTGGCTAACTAACTCTAAACCTAGGTCAGACCCCCATAAGCCAACAAATGGTTCTGTTGCTGGGACTGGAATCTGCATGAGAGATGTGTGATGTCGTATCACTGGAATCTAACTAAGAAAGAAATCGAAAGTTGGTTGAACGTAAGGATTCACGAGTTCACAGTGCAGGAGAACAGAAACTCGCGACTATAAAAAGAACAATGGTTGGACCAATACTTGTATATAGAGATCCATGAAATCTTTTTCGCCTCTTTCCCTACCGATCTATACGAGTGGACTGTGAAGCTAGCAGATAGCCAAGGAAGGTGGAAACTTAATGGTCCTATTGTGTGGACCCCAGAGCTAGTGTGAAGGTTGGAAGCATCAGGGGATAAGATCGCGCGCATCATCAACCATTGGCTCAACGCATTATAGGAGGATTTGTTATTGAGTTCGCGATTGACACCTCAGTCAGCTATAGCGAGGTAGAGCAACACTTTTTCAAATGACAGCGAGGTAAGTACATAAAATCTATGAATACTTGGATTAAAATGTTGTTGTGTGAAAATTGGGTTATGCAATTACCTTGATGTTTGGGACTACGCGAAGCAGAAAAAGTTACAAAAATGAAGGAAATAAGGGTCCAGAGTATAGCCCCTTGATTTAACCACCACGAAGGGATGAAGAAGGGATAGCGAAGGTCTCTTCACAAAGTCTTATTCAATTGATAAGACAGGGATTTCTATGAATACCACCTCCTCCACACCACCTCCATCTTCACCGCCATCACCTCCAACTTCACCCATACCACCTCCACCACCACCGCAATTTAGTATGGAAAACACAGTGAAGTTGCCTTTGTTCAAAGGCTTGGGAAATGAGGACCCGGACCAATTATGGTTTGTTGTGAGGGTTGTATGGGAACTGTTGGCATTATGATACAAGTATTGTCCTTGATAGCAACTCTTCAAGTCAACTCAGTTTTGATAAAAGGCTAACAGGAATATTTAGAGGCAATAGGGTAGTGGTACAAAGGATCAAAAAGATAGAACTAAGGACTATTGATCAGAATAAAGAAGTTGAAGGAAGAAGATGATGTAAGAGAAGTTTAAGAGATACATGTAGGTTCACTTAGTTCAAGCAGCATATACACACACGTATTCAGAACAGAAAAATTGTATAACGTACACATGCACTCCCATAGAAGGCAAAGTGCGTACATCTTGAAAAACCATGGTTTTGGTCTGAGGTATTTTTGTCCAGGGTATTTGGTCCGAGGTATTGGCCCTAGGTATTTGGTCCAAGGTATTGGTCCTAAGTGGTTTGGTCCGAAGTATTGACAAAGGATCTAAGTATATAAGGAGGAGAAGATCAAATGGCTAAGTGCACAAGTAATGAATATCTTATGAAGTGTTAGATCAAAGGAAAATATGCATGTTATGGGTTTCTGATGCTTTGCTTGATCTAGAGTAAATATGCACCTAAGCTTGTGATGACGGATGAGATCTAATGATGGATTAGGATCATAATGATTTATCATTATGTGATCTGATAATGGATGGGCTAGATCTGATTTCTAACACTTGTTTTATCCTTTATATGTGATGATCTAGGTATGTCTGAAGTCAGGAATTGCAGCAAAGTTATAAGTAAGTATTTGCAGATCTATACATTGGTTCTCTTTGGTGAAGCTGCGTATACACGCTGGTTCAGCTCTTTCAAGTAGCATATGCAAAATAAAAGCTTGATAATTAGGGATTACTGATCTATCAGATCAATACTACTATTTTGTTGTTGTATTACTGCTGTCTATCAATAATTTCTTCTTTGGTCTGAAAGTAGAACTGAATGTATAAGGAAATTGAGTCTGATTGATTGATTGAGTGAGAAGGAAGGGTGATCCTTGTTGCTATCTATTTAGAACTCTGTAACATGATAGTAGATCTTAAGAATGTCACTGATTGGTACAGTTCATGGTTCAGAGATTTTATGATTTAATATCTTTAGACGTATACGCAAGTTGGGAAAAAGGAAGTAGTGTATACATGCATGTTTGCTTCATTAAATAAGCGTATACATTCTGACACATGCCTTTTGAGGTTACAGTTAGTTCTGGTTTTTGATGCAGTGTTCTGGGTTCAGATCTATGTATTGGTTACAGTGATCTTTTTATTCCAGTTGATTGGTTGAATTTGATTAAGTTTGAATGAATGGTTTATTTAGTTGTGTCAAAGGTTTAGTGATTTTTTTATTCAGTTTTGTCAGAGGTTCAAAGGTTTTAGTGATTGATTGTTTTAGTTATATCAGAGATTGATGATTGGGTTTCAATTATATCATAGATTGATGATTGGGTATGTAAAACTAAATGAATAAGGAGGCTGGTATTTGATTGATTGATTGTATAAGTGAGAAGAAGTGATCTCTGTCACTGCCTGCGTAAAGCATTGTAAGTTGACAGTAGATATTTAGTATATTGCTGGTTAGTACAGACTTGATTCAAAAGTTTATGTTTGCAGTAGTTTTGAAAGTATACGTAGGTTTGATTAACGGAAGTAGCGTATACACGCAGTTTGGGTTCATCCAAGTAGTGTATACACTCTGATGCATGGTTTTTGAGGTTACAGCTAGTTCTGAATGATGATGCAAGTTTCTGGGTTTAGCACAATGTTTTGATGCCAGTGATCTGATTGCTCAAATTAAATGAATGTTGGTTGATGCAAATGTATTTGATGGTTGTATTTCAATGGTGATTAAATTTGATCTTCAATGTTGTTGATGGGTCCATTATGAAAATTTGATGAAACGCGGCCTTCAAATTGTGGGGATGTGTTCCAGGAGCATCCAATCTCAAAATTTATGAAACGTGGTCCCTAGAGGAAGAGAGAAGTTTGTAGCCTTCTGTAGGTTAGCACCTACATACTGGTAAACATATTGGCCAGTACAAGAGCCAAGGGGTTGGAGCTCCCTTCCAGTAGCAGCTAGAAAATGAGTGAAGGTTGGAGCCTTTTGTAGGTCGGTGCCTACGTACTAGTAAATGGATCAGCTAGTACAAGAGCTAGGGGGTTGTAGCTCCCTTCCAGTAGAATTTGGAGTATGAGAGAAGGCTGTAGCCTTCTGTAGGTGGGTGCCTACGTACTAGTATTAGTTTTCACCTGTACAAGATTGTAAACAGGTTTTCTTATTATTAAAAGAAGACAAAGATGACAACAACAGATGTTTTTCACCCACATTTGGTTTCCACCTTAAATCTTGGTGTTCATATGTGTTTCTTAAGTGTGATGATTTAATCTGTTATTACTGCACATGGTTACTGTTTAATGTTTAAGAAAGTATTGATGCACTGGTTCAAGATCAAAATATGATGAATTAACTTAATCATAAGTTCACTGGATATACGTTGGTTGCCTTAAGAATAGTTGCATGCACACGCGAGTTCCCTTCACTGAAGTAGAGTATATAAATCTGATTATGGAAATGAAAAAGTTATTGATTTGTAAATACTGATTCACCCCCCTCTCAGTATTATTTCCAACAGGAAGCTCAAGGCGTTATAGATGATAACATAAAGAAGGAAACACTGGTTAGTGCTCTGCAAGATTGAGTGCTAACCTGGTATATTAAGTACTCCAACGATAACCTGAACGCTAGAGTAGCGGACATTCAAACAACACTGAATAGGGTATTTAGTAAGCATAATCTAAGGCGTAGTCGATTGTGGGATTCAAAGAGATCAAGATGCTACTAGGCGAGACACCTTGGAAACTAGATCAGAGGCTGAAATGTACGATCCGTGAAGCCAACATGAATTCGACAGATGGATAGCATCGCAAGTGGTTTGTGGCTTCACTACTACCACATTTAAGGAGTTCGCTATCGCAACAGAAGATAACAACTTAGGCAGAGGCCTTGGAGATTTCCATGAGACTACATGAGACTCCGATGCAGGATCCTAATCTAGGATTTTAGCAGATCCACGTACAGCTAAAGTATTTGTGCCTTGAGATGAAAAGCTTGAAGTAGGATAGGACGATTTGGCCAGAGGTACACGAAGAAGTATGGTGCGTGAAGTGCAAGAGTTAGGGTCATGACAAATACCACAGCCCCATCTTTACAAATTACCTTGTAGGAGGAGGACCAATGCCTTTAAGGCTGAAATCTCAAGGAGGACCTAGTGTGGTGCCTACTTTGTGGTGCCCTATCTATCAAATAGTTGGAAAAAATGCCATGGATAACTGCCACTTGTTACAGAAGGATATGCAAACTCCGCAACAATTAGTCTGCAACTTTTGTAGGTCAGTGAGACATAATGATCATACATGTAGGAGCTATGAATTAATGATGGATAGAACTCCCACCTACCGGGTTGAGGCTGAAAAGTGGCCCCTTGACTAGAATGTAGGATGGCACATACAGGATTTCAGGGGTGCAGACGAGGCCGAGGCGGAGGAGGACTTGGTAGAGGTTGCGAACAATTGATTTTCTACAATTACGGAGGGCCATGACTCTATGCCCATGATTGTACTAATCCAACACGCCCGTCATGCAAGTACTGCATGTTCTTTGATCATGAAATAGAAGGTTGTCCTACGCTGATAGCTAGGATACGTGACAAAGGAGTGCTACCACCTCCCCCGACTCATAATCTGCAGATGATGAGGTGTGAGGCGCATGAGGAAGAACCGACGTAAATATATTGCTCCAAAGTGGAATCAGGACGAAATATGACAAGGGGAAATAGCCGAAAGACAGTACATGGGTTCACAATGCCCCAACGAAAGAGGCTGAGTTTTATTTGGAGCACGCTCGGGAAACCTTCATGGAATCTAAGAAGAGCTTCGCTGAGGCCTCCACTTCAGGAAGCAAATATAAACTAGAGTCAAAGATGGACCCATCCATGCTGAAAAATTTCTTGGAAACCTATATGAAATTACTGTGTGATAATAAGGTTGTGAAAGGGTTACAGGAACTCATCAACAGATGTGTTGGGACTGTGCCAGGAGAACCATGCGTAGTCCGAAATATCAGAAAGCCTAAGACAAAGACGAGACATGAAATGAGATTGACCGCGTAGATCATAGAATACGAAATGGATCAAGTCATTCTGGATTTGGGATCAAATGTGAATGTTCTATTGAAATAGTCATGGGTAGCGAATGGGGAGACCTACGTTGCAATGGTCTCCAATTCAACTAAGGATGTCGAATCAGCAGAAGATAATACCCATGGGGTGGCTACAGGGAATAACCATGGTATTGAGGGAGCAAGCACGCTGGACAATTTTGAAGTAATAGAGATTGTTGATGACAGTAATCCCTACCCCATGCTATTGGGAATTGACATGGTAATCAATCTGAAGAAGCGAAAAATGATTTTTGAGAAGAAGTCACTACGCGTAATAATACCCCTGGATCCTGCCGAAGGATCATGCTATACGGTGCCAGTCAGTGACTATGAGAGTGATGATGACCTGGACTGCATCTATAAGATAACAACGTGAGACCAAGACTAGGTAAATCCTACCATGGATGGGCAGATTACATGGGAGCGCGATAGTTCCTACACTTTGGATTCCGACGAAGAAATAGAACGCTGGCAGAATCAGTTACATGAAGTAACTACGCTAAATTGAAATATGATGACCAGGTCGTTGCACTGCGTATCGTCAGAAGAAAGAAATTTGCCTACTTATGATGACCTGAATGAGGTATATACCTATTTGGATGCATTCGAAAGAGAAGTGCTAGAAAAACAATGATTCCAAGCCTTAGACTAGGTATTATGTGCTATGACCGCAAGATGGTGGGGTATGCACAAGGGGAGTTTTGATGATTGGCGCGAATGTAGGAAAATGATAAGAACATGATTTGGGAAGCCTAATATGTGACTGACAGACAAGAATGATGGGTAGAATGATCCGCGCATATGGATGCAAGCCTATGAAGAAAATCCCCAACCTAAGCAAGTGCACCTGCACTCTGCGCTAAAGTACCTGGTCAATAAGCCTGTGTTGGGGGGGCACATCTACAAATGGCTTTTATTATTACAAGGGTATGATTTTGAAGTTGTTGTGAAGCTTAGACGATTGAACGCGGGACCAGACCACCTGTCATGCATCGAGACAGGAGAGGAGACTACTAATTTGGAGGAAGGATTACCTGACGTGCAACTTTTTGTTGTGCACATCACGGATGGACATTTTGAGGATATAATACACTTCCTAACAACTGGAACTGCACTGAAAGGATACTCTGTCCAGCAAAAGAAGGAATTAGTGGTGCACGTGGCATATTTCTCTATCATTGCTGGACATTTATAGAAGATGGGGAATGATGAAATACTGTGAAGGTATGTACCTGAGTTTGAACGAAGCAGCATCCTCATGGACACTCATGGGGGTGCCGCAGGAGGACATTATTCAAGAAGAGAAACCTCGCAAAAGATTCTACGCACAAGGTTGTGGTGGAAAACCCTTCATCAAGAATCAAAAGCATATTGTAAGGCGTGTGACATATGTCAAAGAACAGGTAGGCCATCGTGGAGGGATGAAATACCTTTGAATCCACAAATGACATTGCAACATTTCGAAAAGTGGGCAATAGATTTTGTAGGACTAATTCAACCACAAGGAAAAAGACAATATGTAAGGTACATTATCACTGCAACGGAGTACTTGACTCGTTGGGCATAAGCACAACCAGTGAAGGATTGCACAGGCGCGACCACCGCGAAGTTTCTATTTGAACATGTACTGTCGCAATTTGGATGCCCAAAGATCTTTATGAGTGATCAGGGTATGCACTTTCTGAACGAAAGGATCAGCGCACTGACGGAATAATTTTAGGTGTATCATCAAAAGAGCACACCTTATCACCCACAGGATAATAGGACAGTGGAGGCATTCAACAAATTATTGGAAACTGTGTTGAACAAGGTATGCAATGCTCAGCGAAGCAATTGGGACCTACACATACCTGCAATATTATGGGCTTATCGGATGACATACAAAAATCTAACAAGACAGACACCCTTTAGGCTAGTATACAAAGTTGAAGTTATGATGCCTATGGAATACATCGTGCCTAGTCTTCGCATAGTAGCACTCATAGATATGATGGATCACAGAGCTCTGGAAGAGAGGCTCGTGCAGTTGGATGAGCTGGAAGAAGACAAAATTTTGGCTGGATTTCACCAGCAAGTCCAAAAGAAGTGCGAAAAGGCATGGCACGAGCAACATATTAAGTTGCACACCTTTAAGGTGAATGACTTGGTGTTGTTGTATGACAGTAAGTTTGATAAATTTCTAGGGAAACTCATAATGAATTGTCTTGGGTTGTATGTTATTAAGGAGATTTCTGATGGTGGCGTGGTCCAGTTGGTTAAGTTGAATGGAGATCCCTTCCCAGGAAAAGTAAATGGTAGTTGGTTGAAGCCATACAAAGGTGGCCTGGCCATCTGACTAGCTGACAGAAGCACACCCTTAGCACTCCAGGCAGCTGAAAGGAGGCGCGGGACTATAAACTGTACTGCCTAGGAGTTGCATGATTTCAGGAACACGCGAAGCAATGAAGTGTCATAGCATCCGGACAATGCGAAGACAGCTACGCTAGTGTGCAGGTCTGATGGAAAGCGGCCGTTAAAGTCACTATTCATGATTTGATGGTTGGTCTGAGGCCAAATGGATCAGGCGGAAGGAATTTAAGCGAACTTTATGGGCTAGATTCTTGAAAATCTATCGCCAATCTAGCATTAATGGGCCGAATGTGGGGAATGGGGAGGAAGCCTACCAGATGATCTCAGAGTTGGACATCCAGGCAAAAGAATCGGTGGAGGCGTGCATTCGCAAATTTGCCACATGGGTGTGTGACGCTTGAGAAGAGATGGCTAGGGTTCAGCTGGAGCTAAACCTGTAGATCGCATAACTACAGTTGAAGGCTCAGCCTTCAACTCTATTAGAGATCAGGGAATAGCGGACCATCGTTGTTACAACATCAACAACGCTGGTTGACAGTGCAGTGGCAGACTACATGCAGTTGTTCAAACAGTCATTCGAAGTCCTTACCACCCTGCAGGAGGACCCGAATGTAGAGCGCATGGAGACATAGGCATTCGAGCTACAATAGAGGTATGACGAGATAAAAGGGACTGCACAGACGATTGCCCTTACATAGAGGCTTGCAAGGATGCAGGAGGAAAAGGTGCTTAAGGTGGATGTCACTCGGCATAAGGAAGCAGTCTTAAAAGCGCGCCTACAGCCATGGACTGATGAGGCTTACGTGATCAAAGCCTCCATTGAAGGAATCTCACGAAACTATAGGCAACTCAGTAGAATATTCAAAGCATCAATTCAACAGCAGTCACTAAACAACGTGTGGAAGAAGTCCAGCAGGCGCCGCTCAATGCACTACCAAAGTTGCGGTGATCCCAAAAGATCTGGGAGGTCTTCGTGCTACGATCTTCGCACCTGCAAAGTGACTCGAGGGTGAGTCACAATGTTTGTGTTGGGGGCCTAGTGGGTGCGGGATCCCCCAAGGGCAGTCTAGGGGCTTAAATCCCATATGTTGGTCCAATTTTTGTAATCCTAATGTAAAGACTCCACATTTTGTGGTCATGGAGCACATAGATGTTAAAGAGTCATAGTGTTGTCCACCCTTATTTTGATAATGTAATTTCAGTTGTAAAAGATCTTCCCATGGTCCACTGACCATGGGATTGTATAAATAGAGTGAAGCTCTAAGTAGTTAAGGCATCAAGACACAACATGAAGAATGATATGATGTATGAGAGATAGCTCTGAGTAGAAGTCTAAGTTTTGGGTCGTAGCAGGTAGAGACTCTGTAGCTGAGTGCGCAAAGGCCTAGAAGTCCGTAGCTGAGTGTGCGGACCCCTGTAGTTGAGTGCGCAGGGCGAGTTGAGTCTATAAGCATCTGGGATTATCAATAAAGAGAAGTATTCTATAATTTCTGCATCTTTATTTCCTGTTTATACATCTGTTATATTGTGTATGAATTTCACTTCTAGTGTTTATATGATGCACGAATGTGAATAACTGTATTGGTTAAGTGAACGCAAGTAAGACCATCTATTTACGTGAAGCTAACTATGATTTGTTAATAAGATAAGTAAGATACTTAGCGTAGTTTGGGAAATATCACAGTTCACTGCCCTAGCAGCACGAAAACTTATCAGCCCTTGGTTAGGGTTGCACGGAAACTGATTGTAACATTTCGCGAAGGTACTAAAGGGTAGAACATAGGGATAAGCAACCTGCATGAAGGTAGGTATAATTGGAATAAATTGACATCACATCCATCTCAAGGATGTGAAAACTTGGTTCCAGCATCCCCCCATACTGCTTCAGTGAGACTTCAATCCACGCTCTGTGGGCTGATGCAGAAAGGGCCAATAGTCTAGGGATTTGTTTGGCTAACTAACGCTCAACCTGGGTCAAGCCCCTAGCAACAAACAATATTGAATCTAAGTATGTTGACACCATCTTTTATTTGAAGAATCGATATGCCCATATGCAACTGTAGTGTTGTTTTAATCAATCTTAATTGACTGATACTACAACATTAATTGTCAACTTAGGTTAGGTCTTGTTGTTTCAATGGAGTTCGCATTGTCTGTGCCAATACACTCCAGCCAAGAATAAGAAAATGCAAAAAACTATAAAATATGTCATTGATCTAAATTGTTGAATCAAACCATGCGTGTAGACATAAAAACACTCTATAAAATTAAATCATAACTCGCAACTATCAAAGTAAAGGCACGCCACACAGGGACTAATATCTACTCTAGCTAGTTACTACTATTTTCTTGATTAACTCAGTATAACAACATAATATAAATAGAAATAGTGGTGAATGTAATCCATGATTTGTACATCAACAATGAGAAATCATAAATCAATTAACTAAACTAGAATGTACACTACCTATATCATTGCAATCCCTACCAAAGAGGAGGGCCCTTCCTCCTCAGCAGGGCACAGGAATAACAGAGAAGTGATTAACCAATCAATTGAAGAACAGTAATAGCATCACCGTGCTAATTGATATTAATAATCAAATCAAAATTACAAAAGCAGAGTAACAATACTCTTCTATATGATTTATCCTTATACATGAAAAATCACGTCTTTTATAGTTATTACAACCCGAAATTTGAAACAAATCAGTCATGAGAATCTCACTATTCTCATGCTGATCAAAAATAAAATTAATTACAACCTATTGCTGAATACAAATATACATCAATTATGATTGCAACTTCTTGAGTCTTGTTGCTTTAAAAAAATAAACAATTCCTAATACCAACAGTTGTTATGTGGAATAGTACCCACATTTCCCAGCTTCGGCGCAACAACGTCGAGTGAATGGAGGTTTGGGATGACACGACATCACTAGCAACAACACTTTTGGTGTGACAGCAGATTCTTGTATCAACGTGTGGTGTAACAGCATCCTGTAACAACATCCAATGTGCAACAAAAACCTATAACAACATCCAATGTGTAACAGCGAACTGTTCTACCCTTTTCTGCAATTAATCCGCATTGTCTGTCTGCTTCATAGCTTTGTTATCATGAGCCATCACCTGAAAAGAAGAGCTTCCCAAAATACTTCTTCAATACTCTCCCAGTTATCCACAAAAAGGAATAAAGCCTCGTTTTATTTGGTAAAATACAACAAAGTAACATGACAGTAGAATAGGTTAAAAAGGTAAGAAAACAGGGAGTTTGATCATGTAAAGTTGTAGGCTTGGAGGACAGAAAGGTCAAAACTGGGGAAAAAATGTGCAGAAAATAGGTTAAAAAACCACAACCAACATCTCCCCCCGACTGAAGCAACTAAATGTCCCCACGAAAAATCTCAATTCCTTCTATTGTACCCCTGATGCAAATCTATGAAATTGTAGGCACCAGCAGTATCCTCGCTCGGAGCTCTGAATCTTTTAATGGCCATCAAATGACGTGGCCAAGATTCCTCTTCGTAGTCGAATAAATGGTAATCAGGTTAATACTCATCCAATGACAACCATATCAAAGGAAATTTGAACCTGAGGCCAATCTAGAATGCCCCCAATGTAACTATGCGCTTGAATTCTCATATTTTTAAATAGGTTGAGGCAGATCCTCATGATTCTTTTTCTGTACTTGGCAAATTGTTCTTTGATTTCTGGAGTGCTCAGGAATATTTTAAACTCTCACCGGAGTTCGTAAGCCATTCCTGGTTCATCCCTGACCCACAATGTTGTTCTTTCCTCGTTGGTTTTTGTTGTTTTCTTGGCTAGGTTCCACTCAATATGATTCCTCATGAATGAAAGGAAGGCCCGCAACTACAAGTCCCCCATGTAGGAGAGGACACTCGCCACCATCTTCGTGATAACATATTCACACATGATATTGTGCAAGAACAGTTCGCACAGTAAGCTCTAGTAATCAAAGTCACAAGAATAGAAAATTTCCAAAAAAGTACGGGTTGAAGAACCCAAATATGACCTATTCTCAAAAACTGCCTCTAATTGAAATAAGTAATAATGTTCCCAAAGGAACATTGGGTATGACGGGGATGGCCACCTGCATGCTAGCAGGTTTAGAGCAAGGTCACAGAGTTTGGTCTTGTCATTCATAAAGTATGAGACCTGTCGATGCAGCTGATACAACTATTCATCCTTCTTCTTTATAACTTCCTTGTGCCTCCATGCCTCCTCTTCTCTTTCCCATTCTTCTTTTAGTCATTTTTCTCATAGGGAATCCATCATTATTTTATGCATATTGAGTGAAATCACTCCCTCATGTAGAGAGAGTGCCAGCTACTTCCACTTTTGCAGCTCTAGCAACAACAACAATCTCTGAAAACATCATCCTTCATCAAGACCCAGTGTTCTTCCGCATGCACTATCAAGTGAGGGTATAGCAGCCCCCTGAGGGTGAAACTATTCCACCTCAGTTGTTGGTTATTGTGTAACAACAACTTCATTAGTGGATTTTCTCACAATTTCTTTATCTTCCTGGTCAACTTCCATTTTCACTGTTGGTTCTTGTGTATCACCAATGTTATCCACAGACTTTTGTACATCGTTTTTCCCTAGATTGGCTTCTGTCTTCACTATTGGTTCTTCTGTAGCAGTAGTGTTGACCATAGGCTCATGGGTATTATCTTTCTCTTCCTCCTCTTGGCTAACTTCCTCCTCCACTACTTGTCCTGATGAAACAGCAATGTCAGCTAAGGGCTCTTATATATCCATTACCCGATCACTTCCTATGGATTGTGCCTTCTCGGTTGCTGGTTCTTGTGTAACGACAATGTGCTCAACAGGTTATTGTGTAACAGCTTCCCAGATTTCAGTTTGAGTCTCCCTCGAGGTGGTGTCTACTACATAGACTTTGAATCTTTCTACCACCAACTTCTTAGCACAGGCTATGCATAGAGTGCCTGGGATTTCTCCCCTTTTGGCCCTATCCATGGCCTCTGCCAAAGAATCTAGCCTTGGGGCTCTTGGCTCTACCTTTCCTTATGTTGGTTGTTCCCTCAATTATCTATTTTCTTTCTTTAGAATTTCAATTTTTGATAGCAAGGATTGGGTTTTGCTCTTACCAAGTGAAGAAGGTTCTTCTGGCTGAGCTTGCTCCTCGTCTTTCTGCTATGCTGCTTCTTTATTCTTTCTTGACATGTATGGGGACTCTGGGTGCCCGCTAACCCTTATCCTCTACTTCGGCCTCCTGTCGCCAATTGTTTTATCAACCGGCCTCTTGTTGACCCTTACTATCGAGGGCTGGGGTTTCTCCTTTTTCACCTCTTGACCTTCCTCAGACTTCTCAGTTTGTCTTCTGCGGGTGGTCCTAGGCCTTTTCCACATGAATTCTTCCCAATTCTTTCCCTGTCAGCTCAAAGTGTCTAGCACAATGAGTTTGATAAGGCCATGGTTGGTAACACACATTTTTGGGTGTATAGCTATTTTCACAGCCGCAACCATGTGCTTAAGGTTTCCAGCAAGAAATAAAGAAGGTTGATCAGTTGTTGATGCTGGAGGTAGTTCAGCAATGGAAAATGATAATTAAACACAATTGTTTTCCTTCCATCACAAGTAATGTACTTGATGAGGTAGAGGGCAACATCCTCCCATGGTTGGGGGAGTGACAGCCTATCAATTCCCCTTCATTTCTTTACCAACAACTCTTCTTCTTGGAGGAAATATCCTTTTAGTGAGGGGTCATTGACCTTCATGTTGAACCATCTCTTCCCTTCTGCTGGAAATCCTATTACTCTAGCAATCAACTCTTCCGTGACCTCCAGCTTCAACCCTATGACCTCTGTCTAGTTTGTCTCTAGATTCTTTGCAAATTCCATGGCAACAACACCGCCTAATCTTTCTAACCTCCAGAAGAATTCGAACTAGCCTGCATCCTTGAAAATCTAGCATGCTTATGGGCAATCTTCCAAGGCTTTAGTGGACCCTAGCTCATGTCATATTGCTGCTCCTCCCATTGCTTATGCAATTCAGTGTTGTTCCACCTACTTATCCTTCCCTTTAAGTGCTCTGGGGTAGTCGACACACAATCTAGCTATTTTAGCCTGCACTGCTATCTTCCTCTTCTTCGAGCACTCTAAATGGGGATGCAGTGCTTCCAGTAGGGGTAAATGGTAGGGTGGCAGGATGGTGCAAGTGAGGATTTTGAATTTCGATTTGGCACGCATGGTTTGTACCATACAATGAAGTTTTCCTTAATGGTGATTCATGGGGAGGTCTCTTCGATGGTACACTTACCCTTTTTGATATGATCAACATTAAGTAACAATAATTACCAGGTCATCATGCCTTAATTGTAGGATTTTTCAAATAATCACAAATCATGCGATGGTCATGTCGCAATATGATTCCCCCCTGCTTAAATATGACAATCATCTTCGGCCGTCAAGAGTCATGTTAAGTTTCCATAATTACAAAATAAAATGAATTCAGTATTACCTTTTTGATGACATACCTGGGTGACATGGGGCTACGTAATGGGCGGCATGACGCACGAACCAAGCTTTGGCAACGAGACGCATGAACTTAATTCTGATGACGAGGATCATGGTGATGTTCTGCTACTTATTACAAAATATCTCATTCATTCCTGAAAATTCATCGGCTATTATAGGTGTAACAACCAAGACAACTGATATATATTTAATTTCTACAAAAAGATAAATAAGAAAAGATCATGTAACAACACTTATTGTAAGATACGCTTTGAAATAACAAATGATGTTACAAAGTGTGCAATAGCTGCCACCAAGTGGTTTTCAACTGCTATAAAAGTGTTTGTCTACGCCTGGGAAAGGTTTTCACATCCAAAATATTATTATTATTATATATCTTTTCTTTTTAAGTTTGAAGGTGTAACAACTGCCAACGGAAGTTGATTTTCAATTGTTACACTTATTGGAAAAATTAAAATTTTTGCAACACAAGGGGCTTTCCCATGTTCCTGTAATCTGTAGATCCGAATTTGTGACAATGTTGACAAATGAATCCCTTGAGGTAGGTTTGTGATATAACCGAAGACGGTGCCCGTTCACAAGTAATGGTGTCCTCGCATTGTCAATGGTCACCAAATTTACAGTCCCATTGTCAAAGACTGCATCTACTTCATAAGGACCTAGCCATCTGGTGCAGAGCTTACCCTTGAAGTCTTTAAACCTTGAGTCATATAAGAGAACTCAATCTCCTTTCTGGAACTTCTTTTTCTTTAAAAATCTATCATGCCACCTAGCTCTCTGCTGTTGGATAATCTCTATTTGTTGGATAGCAGCCAACCGTTTCTCCTCCAATTCATTGAGCTGGTTCAATCTCTGCCTTTGTGTTGTAGCCAAATCCAAATTGAATTGCAATGTTGTCCTTATTGTCTTGATTTCAAATTCAATGGAGAATAAAGGGTTCTTTCCATACACAAGTTCATATGGTGTGAATCCAGTGGTATTCCTCCATGTATTCCTATATGCCCATAATACTTCTGGAAGTTTGTCAGCCCAATTTCTTCGATGACTAGCCATAGTCTTAGTAAGGATCCCCTCAATGACTTTGTTAGTGCTTTCTACTTGGCCATTTTCTTGTGGATGATAAGGTGATGTGATTCTGTGATGGATTTTATATTTCTTGACCAACTCCTAGATCTTATGAGATGTGAATTGGGGGCCCTGCGTCTATGACTATCTCTCTGGGTATGCCAAACCGAACAAATATGTCTTCAAACAGAAATTTTGAGATAGCTTGCTCTGTGGCTCTAGTTAGTGCCTTCACCTCAACCCATTTTGCGACATAGTTAGTGCAAACCATGATGTAGGATCTCTGTCTAGATGAAGGATTAATTGGTCCCACAAAATCTAGAGCCCACTTCTCAAAAGTTCTAGGACGATTTGGGGCTGTAACAACATCTCATCTAATTGCAGTGATTGGCCCATCCTTTGACAACTATCACATCCCTTCACAAACTTCTTGGAATCCTAAAATACTGTTGGCCAATAATACCATGTTGAAAGGACTTTGTATCTTGTCTGTTTGTCTGCGAAGTGTCCTCCATAGGGTTCTTCATGATAGGCTTTAAGGATATCAAATACCTCATCTTCTCTAAGACAATGTCTGATCTGGAAATATGGTCCAGTGTGGTAGAGGTTCCCATCTATCCAGGTATATGTATCACTTTGTTGTATGATTTTTCTTTTCTCCTTGGAGGACAAATGCTGTGGAAACTTCCCCGCAGCAAGATAATTGGCTTTATCTGCATACCAAGGTGAGTAAGTAGAAATAGCAAAAAGATATTCATCAGGGAAAGAATCTTCAGTGGGAGTGCAATTGTCATCAATAGGTAGCCTAAAAAGAAAGTCAGCTACTACATTGTCTTTTCTAGGCTTATCTACAATAGTGATATCAAATTCTTGTAACAGCAATAACCAGCATGTAATCCTACCATTTGTAATTGTCTTATTCATTAAAAAACGAATACAGAATGGCGAGTGTGTACAAATACTTGATACCCAGTGATGTAATGTCAGAATTTATTGATGGCGTGAATGAATGTTGGGAAATCCTTCTCGATCATTGTGTAGTTGAGCTCAGTCAGGGTAGATTTTTGCTTATGTAGTGAATAGCATAAGGTTTCTTATCCTCCAGTTGGCCCAAAATAACACCTATAGCAATATCTGATGCATCCATAGCTATGTGAAACAACAGTTCCCAATTAGGTCATCGCAAGACCGGAGCTACTGATACACAACATCTCAAATTTAAGAAGGCTTGCTCACACTTCCCTATCCATAAGAAATCAACATCCTTCATGAGCAAGGAAAATAATGGCGATGCAATCTTTGTAAACTTTTCTATAAATCTTCTGTAATACCCTGAATGCCCCAAGAAACTATGTACCTCTTTTTGCGTTCTGGGGGTTGGAAATTTTAGAATTACCTCTATTTTTGCAAGATCTACCTTGATTCCATCAGTAGAAATGTAGTGTCCAAGCATGATCCCTTTAGTCATCATCATGCGACATTTCTCAATGCTCAAAGCAACATTATTCTGTACACACCGTTCTAGCACTTTTTCTAGATTGACTAATGTTGTTTTGAAAGCATCTCCATAAGTTGTGAAATCGTCCACAAAGATTTCCAGGAAATCATTCAACAAGTTAGAGAAAATTCCCAATATTTCCCTTTGAAAGGTTGTTGGCGCATTATAGAGCCCAAAAGGAAGTACTCTGTATGCATAGGTTCCCCAAGGACAAGTAAAGGTCATTTTATCCTGGTCTTCCGGGGCAATTTGTATCTGATTGTAGCCACTAAATCTGTCAAAAAATGAAAAGAATTTCTTTCCGAAGAGAGTATCAAGGACCCGGTCTATAAATGGTAAGGGAAAATGGTCCTTCTGAGTGGCCTTATTGAGTTCTCTGTAATCAACACAGACTCTCCACTTGCTATTCTTTTTAGGAACGATGACAAGCGATGACACCCACTGACTGTCAGATATTGGATAAATAAAATTAGCACCCAGGAGTTTTTGTAGTTCTTATTTCACCGCCTCCTTTAGTGTATGGCTCATGCAGTGTTGTGGTTGTCTGACTGGTTTGAAACCATCCTTCAAATAAATACGGTGATTGCATAGGTTAGGGTGGATCCCTTTCATATCCATATAATCCCATGCGAATTCCTTTTTATACTTTTGTAACAACTGTAACAACTATTGGTTTTGTTCAACAGTCAGGTTGGGATTAACATTCAAAAACTTTCCAGATTCAATCTCAATTGGATTGCTAGCAATATTTGGAGTGGTTCACATTTGTTCAAAATCTATATCTTCCACCCTTTCTTCCTCATTTTCATTTTTAACACAAGCAACAGAAAATGAGTTACTAGTAAAATCATTAATGACAACATCTTCTGTCTCATTTTTAAAATACTAGGCTTTCCCCAAAGTGAGGAGTGGCAGGGAAAGATCTGACTCAGGCTCAAACTCATCCCACCAAGGGTTGTACACATCCATATTTGGTTTTGGGGGATAAAGATTAAGGTTCTATTTTTCCTGGCCATCCGATATCACCATATATCCCGTCCTACAGCCTATAAATGCATCTGCAATGGCTAGTCAAGGTCTCCCTAGGATCAAAGGATGCCCCCCAAGTTGGATTTGGGTTGTAAGATAAGAAAATCAGTTGGATATCTCCATGAAACTATTGTAATCACTATATCCTCTAGCATTCCCTCAGTTTTAACATGAGACCTATCTACTAATTCAAGCACAGTAGGAGTATGTTTGAGTCCTTGTAGCCCAAGAGCAATAAAGAGGTCCTTTGTCATTATATTAATGGCAGCCCCGAGATCGATCAATGTGTTGGCTATGGGCTGATCATTAATGTAGACAGTGACTATAGGATTTCTTGGATCATTGTACTTAGTTAAGAGAGGCTGAGTAGACATTAATTCAGATAAATTCCCCATCACATGTATGGTGGTAGGGTCTTTAGGCTTCCTCCCAGGTTTCTTGATGCACAAATCTCTCACTATCTTAGCATAGATGGTACTTCTTAAAGGGCTTGCAGCAAAGGAATTCGTACATGCAAATTTTGCAACTCCCTAAGAAAGCCATATTCAGGTTGTGAAGTCATCCTACATTCAGCCAATCTCTGAGGATTCGGGATGTCCTACGTTAAAACAATCGAATCTATTATTATAGGTGTATCATCCTTCCCTGAATTGGTTGTTACAGTAGTAAAAATTCTTCATGGGTTGGCTGTTACAGATGTAACAACTTCCTCTATATCAGTTGTTCTAGGCACAGTAGCTGCCTCAAAGCCTCTAGAATCTCCTATGGATGGTTCACAATCCTCCTCTGTAATGATAGGGAAGTGACTTGGGTTAATTACTGTGCTCGATCGCAATTGTATTTCATTAAGTCCCATGGGAGTAATAAGGTAGGCCTGGAAGGTAGTCAGAGCCTCTATACCTTGAGCTGCTTTATTGTTTGGGTTTGCGTTAGGTTGCACATGTAGTTTGGGTCTTATAGGTGGTGGGGGAGCAGGAGCTTGGAAAGGAGGTAACTGCATCTGTTTTTGCATGGGTAGTCTAGGCATAGCTGAATTCTGGCATTTCCTCTCCAGTTCTGGTTTCAAGGGTATGGTTGGAATTGAGGATTTTGAACAAGTGAAAAAAGATAGAATTGGTTCTAGGGTGAAGGGAACTTTGCTGAAGGAGGGGTAGAATATTTCCATCGATATTGTTGGTTATTATATGCATTGTTCCACGAATTGAAAGAGGAAAAGTCTCGAGACATACCTGGAGGTCATGGTTTCCATGGCCTCCTTGATGAGATGAAGTAAGAGGACTGCGCCTCTTCGCTTGATTCTTTGAGTACTTCCTTTACTCTAGGATGCTTTGGACATTGCTTTGTCAAATGCTCTAGCTCGTAGATATTACACAGGTTGATGGTGTTCAATTCACATTCCCTAAAAGGATGTTTCTTCCAACAAGTCAGACAAAACACAGCCAAAGGTGTGTCATCTTCTGCTTGTGTCTTCTTGATCTGCTTTTTCATTATTTGGGCCGAGAGAGTACTAAGTATATTGGTCTTTAAGTTTTCGAACAAAAACCTGATCTCTACTCTAGTTACTCCTCCGCCTGCATATTTTTTTATACGGACAAAGGCATCCCGAATTGTACTCCTTCCTTTAGACGGCCCTCGAGAGCATCCTAGCAGAGCTTTACAATTTCAGCAAATGGCTCTTGCAATATATCCCCTTTTCCCAATAGGTTCAGGGTGTCAAGGCAGTCATCCCTCATTCCTCTAATGAATATAGTCTTCAAGATTTCCTGGTCTAAATCGTTGTGTTTAGACCTCTACAAATTATAGTGGAACTGTTCCACATAATCTTTAAGGCTCATCCTCCTTTTGTGTCATTCTAAATATTTCTTCCCTTAAGTCCCTGGTCCTGTAATAGTCCTAGTACTTTGATAAGAACGTCTCCTTCATATCATTCCACATTGAAATAGAAGTGGAGCCCAATACCATGAACCATCTCACGGCTTCCCCTTTTAATGTAGCATGGAATAGCTTTAGTTTCTAAGCATCTGTTGTATAATCATAACTTCTACATAAGATATCAAACTCAAATAGAAATGTGTCAGGATCTTCCACAGTCATACCCTGAAAGGATGGTAAGGATGATAGAGGAATATTTTTCATAGGAGCTTAACCTTTGATATTCCAGATTGGGAACTCAAAGGTGGTGATATTGGCATATGTTTTAGCATTGTTATTATTGTTATCCCCCATGACTAATTCTTCTAACCCTTGTTGTTCATACGTCCTTCAAAATATTTTTGTGATGGACCTGTAGATGTGATTAGTGCCTTAGATACCCATAGGGTTGGCTATTTCACCACACTACCTATATCTGGATATTGATAACCCATTAGGTGCTTTTCCATATTAGGTGTCCGATGTTCCCCCTCAGTTTCCCCTTGCCCCTCTATCCTCAACTTCTAGCTACTAGTTTCCCCTTCTTGCTCATGAATTGAATCCTTGGTCTTAGGGGTATGAGTGCTAGCTTTAGAATGGTACAGTCCTGAGATGGAGGAATTAGAGGTTTCTGCTTTCGTTATGGGAGTAACAGCTTTCTACGGCGCTGTTTTCCTTGCATTCCTTTGAAAGCTGGACTTTTCTTTGTCTGCCTTGGAGATTAGTTCCTGGATAAATGTCTTCCTTCCCAAATCTTCACCCTTCCTTTCCTTTTTACGACCTGTCATTTCTGTGACTTAATAGAGTTGGGATGATTTTAGTATCTCTGTAATTCCTACAAGTGCACACATGGACCCTATGTGTATTAGATCACACCCTAAGTGTCTTAGTCTTGGATAGTGGTGAGCCCACCAAGGTATGTGTCAGGCCAGGGTAACTCCAGAATGAGCGAGAGAAACTGATATGTTATTCATTTAGCTAATACATATTTATATATACAAACATGACGGATCAGTTCATCTTCTTGATGACTGTCCAGTTCACCCATCCGTTTCGGATTAGGTGTCAAAATTCCCCCCCTTAATCTGAAGGGATGTTGGTGAGTCCAAGCATCGTTCTGAATCTTTCAAGCTTTTCTCTTCCAAGCGCTTTGGTGAAGATGTCTGCAACTTGCTCATTTGTGGAACAATGGTGGAGATGAATTGTTTTGGCCTCAACATGATGTCGGATCAAATGATATTTAGTATTGATATGCTTTGTACGATCATGAAACTTTGGGTTCTTGGCCAACTTTATTGCAAAGGT
>APFE030588804.1:0-17170 GCA_000404065.3 Pinus taeda
TTACAAAGTAAGAATTCATATTATTACTAAATTAATATTTTTAATTTTTATTATTTGATGTGTTAACCTTTTATTTTAGTTAATATAAAATATATTTTCAAGTATTTTTAATAATAAAATTAAAAAATATTTTATTATTTCACTTAAAACATCAATATCTTTAATAATAAAATTAAATAAATTTTATTATTTCATTTAAAAATTAACAATACCTAAAGTTAATTGTCAAAACTCTATTTTAGTCGAGGTAAAGATATTGAAATCTCATACACAAAGATTATCCGGAAAAAAGGATTCATCAAGATTGAGGTGTATTAAATGTAAATTCACAAAAAAAATGTAATGTGCCCGACCTTTGCATATATTGCATTCTTTATTTATTTTCTATTTGGACAAAATGTATATTCAAAAAATAAATACATCATGGTAATTGACTTGCTAGACCTTTGCATATGATACTTTCTTTATTTATCTTTCTATGTGGTTTCTTGATTATCTTTTGGATTGAAACTGAAGTCCATTCATTGCCGTAAAACACTATAACGACAAAATTTCTTGATCCAAACTATGGTATCAAAAACAACTCATCTCTCCTCAGTTACAGTTCATCTTGAGAGGGTTTTAGTTCAAATAGTCATGGATTGGAAGCATTCAGTGGGAAATATTGCACAAACTTTGATTCTAGAATGTACTTTTTATTTTTACTTTCTAGAATTCACCTACGTGGGCTTATAGTTACAGACAATGTGCAAATTTGTGCTATTGTTGGAGTCAATTTCAGTGGATGCATGGGAAACTCTAGAGAAATTGGCACAGGTGGAACTTAACAAGGTGTGAGAGCTATTTCACCAAATTTCTCATGTATTTCAACATATATTGAGTTGTTCGACTTCCAAGGGAGTTGGTTTAAACATGTTCATGGATGGTAAAAATATGTGTAAACAGATCAACTGTCATGGTGCCAAATTGACATATAACATTAGGGTTTAGTGGTTATAAAACTTAAATAAATTAATTTAATAAAAACTAAACAAAAGGTTACAAAACACTTTAAAAAGTTATGAAATTCATAGGTTTGACGGTTTAGTGTTTAGGCTTAAGGTTTACAACACTTCAGTAAATGATTTTAATAAACATTTAAAAAAAACTACAAAACGCTTGATAAAATGTTATAAAGTGATAAGGGTCTGGGGTTTAGGGTTTAGAGATTAGGGTTTAGGTTCTAGGATTTAGGGTTTGAAATGTTATAAAATGCTTAGGGTTTAGCACTTATGGTTTACGATTTATAACAATAGTAAATGCTTTTGATGATTTTAAATGTTATAAAATTCTTACGGTTTAGGGTTTAAAATATTATAAAATGCTTAGGGTTTAGGGTTTATGGTTTAGGAATTATCATTTATAACTCTTTAGTAAATTCTTTTAATAAACACTTAAAAAGAAGTTAGAAAACAGTTGTTAAAATGTTATAAAATTCTTATCGTTTATGGTTTATGGTTTAGTGTTTAAAATGTTATAAAATTTCTAGGGTTTACGCTTTACCCTTTATAACATTTTATTAAATGATTTTTTAATAAATACTTTAAAACACTTACAAATAACTCTTTTAAATGGAATAAAATACTTAGGGTTTACGGTTTTGGGTTTAGGGTTTATAACACTTTATAAAATGCTTTTAATAAAAACTTTTAAAAAGTTACAAATATATTGTTAAAATGATATAAAATGATTAGGGTTTACTAAGGGTTTGGGGTTTAAAATGTTATAAAATCCTTAGGGTTTGTGGTTTAGGTTCTTGTGATTAGTGATTAGGTTTTAGGGTTTATAACACTTCAGTAAATTCTTTTAATAAACACTTAAATAAAAGTTACAAAAGACTTGTTAAAATGTTATAAAATTCTTGGGATTGAGGGATTAAGTTTTAGGGTTTAGGGTTTATCATAATTTAGTAAATTATTTTAATAAACACTTAAAAAAAATTACAAAACACTTTTTAAAATGTTATAAAATGCTTAAGCTTTATGATTTAGAGTTTAAAATGTTATAAAATGGTTAGGTTTCAGGGTTTAGGTTTTATAAAACTTTAGTAAATTCTTTAAATAAACATTTAAAAAATGTTACAAAAAACGTTTTAAAATGTTATAAAATTCTTAGGGTGTAGAGTTTTAGGTTTATAACACTTTAGTAAATGATTTTAATGAACAATTAAAAAAAATTACAAAAAAATTCTTAAAATGTTATAAAATTCTTATGGTTTTGGGTTTAAAATTTTATAAAATGCTTAGTGTTTAGGGTTTATAACACTTTACTAAATGACTCTAATAAATACTGAAAGAAAAGTTACAAAAAAAAACATGTTAAAATGTTATAAAATGCTTGGGGTTTAGGGTTTAAAACGTTATAAAATTCTTAGGGTTTAGGGTTGAGTGTTTAGGGTTTATAACACTTTAGTAAATTATTTTAATAAAGAGTTAAAAAATGTAGCAAAACACTTTTTAAAATGTTATAAAATTATTAGGGTTTAATGTTTATGGTTTGGTGTTTAGAACACTTTAGCAAATGATTTTAATATACACTTTAAAAAATAGTTACAAAACACTTACTAAAATGTTATAAAATGCTTAGGGCTTAGGGTTTATGTTTTATAAAAGTTTTTATTGAACACTTAAAAAAGTTACAAAATGCTTATTAAAATGTTATAAAATGCTTAAGGTTTAGGGTTTAAAATGTTATAAAATTATTAGGGTTTAGTGTTTAGGTTTTAGGGTTTAAACTGCTATAAAATTCTTAGGGTTTAGTGTTTAGGGTTTAAGGTTTATAATACTTTAGTAAATTCTTTTCATAAGAAATTAAAAAAAAATTACAGAACACTTTTTAAAATGTTATCAAATGCTCAGGGTTTAGGGTTTAGGGTGTTAAAATGTTATAAAATTCCTAGGGTTTGCAATTTATGGTTTAGGTTTTATAGTTTAGTTTTTATAACAATTTAGTAAATTATTTTAATAAGCACTTAAATAGACTTACAAAACTCTTTTTAAAATGTTATAAAAGTCTTAGGATTTAGGGTTTATAGTTTAGTTTTTAGTGTTTCTAACACTTTAGTAAATCATTTTAATAAAAACATAAAAAGAGGTTACAAAACACATTTTAAAATGTTTTAAAATGGTTGGGGTATAATGTTTAGGGTTTATAATCCTATAAAATGATTAGGGTTTACAGATTAGTATTTCGGGTTTAGGTGTTACACGAGACAATCCTTCTTGAGGACAAGAGCAATCTCCCTAGATCCTAGATGGAAACTAGAAATGGTCATGGAAAATGAACTGGCTCTTTCCTTAAGTTGAAATTGCTCAAATCATAAGCTATATTATTAATGGATAAACCTCTTATTGGTTTTATCAAATTCCTAATGAAGATCCCTTGTTATGAATTAATGCAGTTCTTCAATGCTTGATAGGACCTACAAACATAAACCATAAAAGGATCAAAAGAAAATGTGATATAATAAACCAAACAACTTATCCCAATTATCAAGGAAATTATGGATTTAATTTTCCTTAATAAATATAATAAACATTTACAAATCATTCATCACTCTCAAAAGATCAAGTCAATGGCAAACTCTCCAATCCCAAACCAACAACATAAGTTTGTATTCTTTGAACTATGACTTCATTCCATCCCTCAAACCTCTAGTCCTTTTATAGACCAAAGGGGAGGAAGTTTCATATCCCTAATAAGAGGATGAACCTTGTGTAATGATGGATGAGGATACCATGAGAAAAGTGATGTAAATTCATTTTGAGAGGGTTATTGTTCGAATAGTCATCAGTTGGAAGCATGTAGTTCAGAAACGTTCTATGAACTATGTTTCTAGAATTCAAGTACGAGTGTTTATATTTATAGGAAAAGTGCAACTATGTGTTGTTCTCGGAGTCAATTTTAGTGCATGCGTGGGAAAGTCTAGAGAAATCGGCATAGGTGGAATTGAACAAGGTGTGAGATCTAGTTCACCCAAATTTATCATGTATTTCAACATATATTGAGTTTTTTGACTTCCAAGGGAGTTGGTTTAAACATGTTCATGGATGGTAAAAATATATGTAAACTGATCAAGTGTCATGATGGGAAACTGACATGTAACATTAGGGTTTAGTGGTTATAAAACTTTATTAAATTACTTTAATAAAAAATGAAACAAAAGTTTACAAAAGACTTAAATTTTTTTATAAAATGCTTAGGTTTTAGGGTTTAAGGTTTACAACACTTCAATAAATACTTTTAATAAACCTATAAAAACAACTACAAAACGATTGTTAAAATGTTATAAAGTGTTAAGCGTTTAGGGTTTAGGGTTTAGAGTTTAGCGTTTAGGTTCTAGGATTTAGGGTTTGAAATGCTATAAAATTATTAGGGTTTAGGATTTATGGTTTACGATTTATAACACTTTACTAAATGTTTTTAATCCTTTTAAATGTTATAAAATTCTTACAGTTTATGGTTTAGGTTTAGGTGAAGGTATTAAAAAAAATTGCGAAACACTTTTTAAAATGTTATAAAATGCTTATATTTTAGGGTTTATTGTCTATAACACTTAATTAAATTCCTTTAATAAAAACTTAAAGAAAATTTAGAAAACACTTGTTAAAATGTTATAAAATGCTTACGGTTTAGTAATTAGGGTTTAGGGTTTAAAATTTTATGAAATGTTGAGGGTTTAGGGTTTAAAGTTTATAAAAATTTAGTAAGTTTTGTTAATGAACACTTTAAAAAAAGTTATAAAACACTTGTGAAAATTTATAAAATGCTTAAGGTCTAGGGTTTAGGGTTTAGGGTTTAAAATGTTACAAAATACTTTTGGTTTAGGTTTTCTAACACTTCAGTAAATTCTTTGAATAAACACAAACAAAATTTACAATACGCTTGTTAAGATCTTATAAAATGCTTAGGCTTTAGGGTTTACAAAGTTATACAATTCTCAGGGATTATGGTTTAGGGTTTATAATGCTTTACTAAATGAAAACTTAAAATGTGATAAAATGCTTATTGTTTACAGTTTAAAATCTTATAAAATGTTTAAGTTTTAGGGTTTATAACACCACCATAGATGATTTTAAGAAACACTTAAAAATATATATACAAAACACTTTTTAAATTTCCATAAAACACTTATATTTTAGGGTTTAGCATTTATGGTTTATAACAGTTCAATAAATGTCTTTAATAAGCACTTAAAAAAGGTTACAAAATTCTTGTTAAAATTCTATAAAATTGTAAGAGCTTAGGGTTTAAAATCTTATAATGTGTTTACGGTTTAGGGTTTAGGATTTGAAATTTTATAAAATGATTAGGCTTTAGGGTTATAACACTTTCGTAAATGCTTCTAATAAAACATTTTAAAATGTTATAAAAAGCTTTTTAAAATGTTATAAAATTCCTTTTGGTTTAGTGTTTAAGGTTTAGGGTTTATAACACTTTAGTAAATGCTTTTATTAAACACTTCAAAAAAAGTTATAAAACATGTGTTACAATGTTTTAAAATTATTAGGGTTTATGGTATTAAATGTTATAAAATGCTTAAGGTTTATGTTTTAGGATTTAGGGTTTAAAATGTTATAAAATTATTAGGGTTCAGGGTTTATAACACTTTACCAAATTATTTTAAGAAACACTTTAAAAAATAAACAAACCACTCTTTAAAATGCTATAAAATGCTTATGGTTCAAGTTTTGGTGTTGATGGTTTATAACACTTTAGTAAATGCTTTTAATAAACACTTAATTTTTTTTTACAGAATTCTTTGTAAAATGTTATAAAATGCTTAGAGTTTAGGGTTTACAATGTTACAAAATGTTTATGGTTTAGGTTTTATAAAACTTTAGTATATTCTTTTAATAAACACTTCAAGAAAAGTTATAAAATGCTTGTTAAAATGATACAAAAAGCTTGGGGTTTAGGGTTTAGAGTTTAGGATTTAGGATTTGAAATGTTACAAAATTCTTAGGGTTTATGGTTTAGAAGTTAGGATTTATAACACTTTTGCAAACGCTTTTAATAAACACCTTAAAAAATGTTATAAATGCTTTTTAAATTGTTATAAAATTCTTCGGGTTTTAAACACTTTTAAAATGCTAAATTAAGATTCTTTTATAGCACTTTAGTAAATGCTTTTAACAAACACTTAAAAGAAAGTTAGAAAACACTTTTTAAAATGTTAAAAAATGTTAGGGGTTTACAACATAGGGTTTAGGGTTTAGGGTTTAAAATGTTATAAAATGGTTAGGGTTTAAGGGTTAGGGTTTAGGGCTTAGGGCTTAAGGCGTATAAGACTTTATTAAATGATTTTAATAAACACTTAAAAAAAGTTACAAAACACTTTAAAAGGTTATACATTGCTTAGATTTTAGGGTTTAGGGTTTGGGTTTTATAACAATTTAGTAAATGATTTTAATAAACAGTTAGAATTATTTACAAAATGCTTTTTAAAATGTTATAAAATGGTTATCGATTTGGGTTTACAATTTACAGTTTAAAATGATATAAGCTCTCGCTCCATATTCCCCTCTCCCTCTCCCCATCTCTCCCCCCACCTATCTCGCTCTCTTTCACTCTCCCTACCCCTCTACCCCACTCCCTCTCCCTATCCTACTCTCTCCCCCACATATATATCTCTCTCTCCCCCACATATATCTCTCTCTTTCTCCCCCACTCCATCTCCCTATCCACCTCTCTCTCAAACCTCTCTCTCTCTCTCTCTCTCTCTCCCTATCCTCCTCTGTCCCACACCTCTCTCTCTCTCCCCCCCACTTCCTCTCCCTATCCTCCTCTCTCCCACACCTATCTCTCTCTCTCTCCCCCTCCCTCTATCTTCTCCCTCCCTCTATCTCCCCCTCTCCCTTCCGGAGTACTCCTTTTGGAGGGGGTCGAACAGGCACTTCAGGACTAGGTCTCTCGATGTGGATAGGGATTGAACTGAACAGAGGAGCACTGGGGGTGACCTCAGGCTCCTTGCCGGCAGACGGATAATCTTTTGTTCGAGTACTGATATTGACAGGGACCGTTCGCGCCATAAACACTTGGGAACCGAAGGAAGAGGGAGGCTGAGAGGGGTCAGCGACCATTTGGGTTTGCTGTGAAGGAAAGGGTTCTTTAAGGACAGCGGGAACCCCAGGAGCGCCTTTCAACAAACGACTAACTTCAGACCGCCGAGGGCAGTCTTTGGTGTAGTGATCCTCATCACAGATAAAACAAGGATACTTGGGTTTGCGTTTGGCACTCTCCTCAGATTGAGGTTTAGGTTGTTCCTGCTTAGGTTGTTCCGACTTGTTTTTCCCTTTCTCTTTCTTCTTGGATTTCGAGGTTTTGTCAGTCTTGGTTGACTGAATGGAATTAACCTCGAAGGTAGATTTAGAAGGAGGTGTAACCTGGGAAGTGTTTTCATTTGGAGCATTTGATTTCTGCTTCCCAGGGTTTGCGGAATTTTTTTTGGAGGATGAACTCACAGACCCAATAATGTCGTCAACTGTAGGTGTTGGCGGGGCTTTGGATGTTCCAGGTCTAGGGGCATCAGGCAAATAATCATATAATGTACTCACTGAGAATAAACTAAGTCAAGATATTGAGCACGCACGATAGCTTTCTCTTCAGTAACACACGCTCCCATTGCAATGTCCCGAGCTATTGGAGGGATGAACGAAGTCGTGAACCAATCCGTAAGAAGCTGGTCGGGAATCCAAAATTTAATCATACGTCTACACCGTCTCCATTCATGGATGTGATCAGAGATGTGTGTAGCGGTTGATTGTTGTCAGGACGTGAGGAGGTGCGTGCCCGTTTCATAACGAATGGGCAATTGAAAATGAGTAAGAAATGCCATAGCCAAAGAGATGAAATCTTGAAAGGATCCGCGATTTAGCTCAATATACAATTTAGCGGCAGAGCCAGTGAGAGTCCTTTGAAAAAGGCGAAGCCGAATCGAATCATCAAGCCATGAATTAGATGAGCACCATAGATGATACATCATGACATGAGCTTGCGGATCTTCATAAGCTTTACCATCAAATTTCGGGCAATCACCAGGAATTTCGGTGGGAACTGGAGGCCAGTAAGGATTATGAAGGATAGGATCATTAGTCAATTTTGACACATCCGGTAATTCTAAAGTCGCTAAAAATGGTAATTGAGGGTTAAATGACATCTGAGGCTGCTGGAAAGATGGGACACCCGGGTTCCAACCAGGTGGTGGTGGCCCCCAAGGACCTTGCCCTGATGGATTTGCCCCCATAGTATGCTGGGTATACGGGTTAGCATTTTGCCCCCCATCATAGGGGTTACCAAAAGATGCTACAGAAGTAGCATGTTGTTGTTCATAATTTTGGTAAGGAGCAAATAGAGGTTGGCCTTGAGGTTGCTGGTAACTGTAATGCGGTGGGACCCCAAATTGAGTTTGAGACCCAGGCGGAGTTTGATAAAACGTTTGAGATTGACCTCCAGCCTGCATTTGAGAACCAGACGGATTTTGGGATCCAACCTTGGTCCAGGTTCCAGGTTGAGCAGTGCCAGTAGATGGGTAACCTTGGGCTATCTGAGTGAAAGGATAACCTTGTTGGTATTGAGGTTGGCCCACCTGTTGATACTAAGTTTGGCCTACCTGCTGATGCTGAGTTTGGCCTACCTGCTGATACTGAGGTTGGCCTCCCTGCTGATGTACAGCAGAGGGTTGTCCTATTATACCAGATGGTTGGGTTTGAGGATGACCAGTTTGCCCAAAAGACTGAGTATACTGGACAGTTGGTTGACCAATTATTTTGGGCCGCTTGGCCGGAAACTTGGGTATACTGGACATTAGGTTGATTCGGATTAACAAAAGATTGACCAGTTTGTCCAGTATGAGAACCTTGCTGGAGACCAGTTTGAGCTTGTTGAATGGAAGGGTGGCCTAGGTTACCAGCAGGTTGTGTATGAGGAGTGAAAAAGGGACCACTAGAAGAAAAAGGATTTCCTTGGAAGGATTGTCCTTGTTGATTTTGCTGGTGTGGTTTGTCAGGTTGAGCATATGACACTTGACCGCCATGATAAGAGGTAGAACCCCAATCTATGTATAGCGGAACCGAAATCTCTCCAACTGATAGCTGACCTATCCCAGTACCAAAGGGTGGTAGATACTGATCATACTGCCCCCCAAGTGAGACATTAGATGTAGGATAAAAGCCTGCAAATAAAGAGGACGAAGGTCGGCTAAAAATAGGCGTCGAAGAAGCCACAGATATAATTGGAGGGGTTGTCACTGAAGTAACAGTTGTACTGCGAGGTGGTGGAGTCGATGGCTCTGTATTGGAAAAGACGGGTGGTGACCAAATGGAGGTCGGAAAAGGAGATGATATAAAATCACGCAATGCTCTATAACCAAGAGGCAGTCCCCCGGTAGTAGCGCTCCTACTAACATGCGTAGACTCCATTGTGCTAGGGATTTCATCCACTGGCATGCCGGATTCGTCCGTAGTAGTAGGTGACGTATTTTCCATGTCGAAAGGAAAAGGTTTCCGAGGAGAAGTATATTCCCAAAAAGGGATACCGTTTTGAGAAGGTTCCCAAATGGGGTTCGTATAAAACTGGTAATCCTCGTCGCCAGGAGCACGAGAGCTGATCGGTTGTATGCTTGGAACAATAGGGAGAATTTGACTCACAACCGGACTCTCGAAAGACGACATTGGTAGTTCCGCCAGGATGAAAGTTCACAAAATCCTAGGGAAACTAGCGAAACCAGTCCCTACGCAGATTAACGCAAACAAAATTAACCGGGTTGTGTGATCGTGGCCAAATAAATTTTAAGACACTTGACTTGACCTTTTCATTTTTAAAGAGTCGAGAAAAGGATGAAAAGATGACTCTATTCTCCTTCGATTGTTTAATGAGCATGAAGTGACAAGCTGCTCACTTACACCTTTTCTTTTAGAGAGTCTGAAAAGGATCAAAAGCGACTACTCTGGAAAACTAGGTAAAAGGTTTGCCAAACAATCCGTAAAACTGCTATATACACCTTGGCGATCAGATGAACACCAAGGACTTTACATACTGTGGTCAATCTTCCCGAATGCTGTGTTCAGTGCATTGCGGTTTGTAGGGCGGCAGACTCAGCTTCCTATGGATCAAAGGTTGCAAGCCTAGAGGGGTCTCCCAATATATACTCAACGGTACATGGGAGGACAATCCGTACTGGCACCTACCGTTTCACCGTGGAGGAATCACGCAACCACTCAACGATAAACTACCAGGTTTAAAGACGCCGGAACACGTCTCTAACCTAGACCTCTAGAATGTGAGCGTTAAGTTTCAATGTCTTGTTAGATTCATTGAATTCATTTTACGGTTTATCTTTGATTAAGTCTCAGTTTCCGGTCTTACCGTATGTAGTCCCTTGAAATTTCCTAAATGCAACTATATGCGAAAATTGTATCGTTTCGTTGAATGAATTCTATCTACAGAAGAGTTGAGATTTTCATACAAACAAAACAATCACAAAAATCCTAATGCAGCTAATAACAAGAAAGGAAAATATTTTTCTTTTTCTTTTTTAAAAGCAAAAAATTAACACAACATGCTAATTAATGAAAAGCAATTTTTTTTTTTTCTTTTCTTTGAAAATAGTATGATGCACTTAACGGATTTTAAGAGATATATACAAAATAGATAATTCACTCAAAGGAATCTAAAACCATATCTGAAACATGAAAAATGACCTACCAAAGCAAAGAAAACACCAAGATCTTCAAAGAACTATGTAATCTAAGTCCCAATGAAGTCAGCTAAGAAATAAACAAGCTAAAAGTGAGGTACTTGTAGCATATAATGCAAAACTCGTACAACTACCAGAGGAATGTTGAAAACAACTAATAAATCGACTGGATCAGCAAACCATAAATCCGACAGAAGGCTCGATAAGCAAAGATACAAAGGCTAAGATATAAAATCGATGGAAAAAGGCGAACAACTCCAAGATGAAAAGAACAACCAGCCAGATAACAGTCCAACAAACTTCCAAGATGTGTAAAATGAGCAAAAAGCACAGATCCAAGCTCAAAGGCTGACAAACAAGGTAATTGAGAAAAATTAACAAGTCTGGCGCGACTGTCAGACTGCAACTCGCGTTATACAGAGATTGGCGCGGGTTGTCTGAGAGCAACAAGCGCCAATCAGCGTGACTGTCAGGAGAAAAATCGCGCTAATCAAGTTTTCCAGGTAAAAAATGAAACAGGTAGTCCCAGGCTTGGTTTCTAGTATCTAAAAAAAATGCAGCAAGCAAGAAATAGCAAGAACTCTAACCTAGAAATCTATTCAAACCAGTAAACAAGAGAAAAATTGACATGCAAGGCAAGGTTGAAATTGTTCAGTTTGTAAACTAAACCGGAGATTGACTGAAGTGGCATTGATCTACTTCACTATTGCATGGCAATAGTGTTTCGAAGGCTATCTGGCCACTCTTCAGGCTCCGTCTACAGTTTACAAATCAAACAACACAAAAACAAACAACAAGCTCCTCCCCAGTGGAGTCGCCAAATTGTTGAACTGGTCTAGCAACAATCACACAACGCTACAAGCAGGTTCCTAATTGCATAAATCAGAGATCGATCACAATGATCTACCTGGAATCCAACGCCAGTAGTTGTAGAAGAAACGTCGCTCCTGTTCCTTTGCTCTGGCTGGTCACAATCCTCACGCTCCCATGAATGGATATCTGCACACGCAAAGAACGATACAAACACAAGCGTAAAATCCAGTTTATGCAATTATATATCGGTCAGAAAAGATATAACTCAAATACCATTAAAAGACAAATGAGTGGAACCATAATAATAGTCGTCTATTAATCAGTAAAAACAGAGAAAGATTACAACCAAAAGGTTCTGACGTTGAACCTCCTCTGATTGGGCCAGCAGCTAAATACGCCTTGCAAAGTGACCACTTCTCTCTCAATATTTTGGCAGCATATCCCCTCTATAGTTCTCAATTCTCACTATCACTCCAGCATAATCTCAGCACTCACGATAGCTCTAGCAAAACTAGTTGGTTTAATGCAGGGTGACAGTCATTTATAGATGGAGGAGGAAGGAGTATGCATTATATCAGGACACTTACTAAAGATTTAGCATTATCCCTGAATAGCCACTGAACTTGGTTGTCATGGATAAAAAGATGACACTCGACCACTTTCATGAGATTTTTCCTTCAGAGAACTCCATGAACAAAGAGGAAAAAACATATGAGTGCGCACTGGCTAAAAAATCATGAGCAAATTTAGGTGGCGCGGGCTTTTCTCTTTGACAGAGCGTCCATGGACGCGCCCTCTTTTGAGGAACCGAGTCATTGGCACAGGTAAGACACTTTGGACCCGCGCTAATGGAAAAAGGGCACTTTTTAGGGCTAATCTGCAAAAGGTGTCTTCAGGGAGTTTGAAGTTCATACTCAGGAGAATCCAATGCAAGTGTTTTTTAAGTTGTGTCACTGGTCACAGGTCCATAAATGTGTCCTCCAATGTGCGAAAGCAAGGGTAACAAGGACGGTGACCAACGGTGACAAATTACTGCGTAACAGTAAGGATAGAGGGGAAGAAAAACATAATGTGGGAGAAAGAGAGATATGAATAGATCGAAATTGAGACAGTGAGATAAATTGAGGAGGGAGAATATAAAGAGAGAGGGAGGGAGGGAGAGGGGGAGAGAGAGGTAGGAAAAGTGAGAGAGAGAAAGGGTTGGAAATGAAAAGAGAGGGAGGTGGAACGGGTGGATAGGTAGAGTGGAGAGGGAGGGAAAGAGAGAGAGAGAGGGAGGGAAAGAGAGAGAGAGAGTGGGGGAGAGAGAGCGAAGGGGGAAGGGAGAGAAAGGGGTGCGAAAAGTGAGGGAAGAGGATGGAGGAGAGGGATAGGGGGAATTAGAGACGGGGGGCAAGGTAGGGGGAATGGGGAGAGTGAGTGGGAGAGATAGAGAGAAGGGGGGGAGATGAGGAGAGAGAGAGAGAGGGTCAAAATGGGAGAGCGAAGGGGGAGAGAGAGAAGGAGAGGGAGGGATGGGTAGAGGTGGCAAGGGAGATGTGTAGATAGTTGGAGGAGGGGAGGTAGAAAGGGACATGTAGAGAGATAGTTAGAGGGAGGGGGACGACAGAGTGGGGAAGAGATAGAGAGGGATAGAGGGAGGGAGTGATGAAGGGAGTTAGCGGGAGGGAGACTGGAGAAGGTAAGAGTTGGAGAGGGGAAGGTTGAAAACACTTCACTAAATGCTTTTAATAAACACTCAAAAAAAAGTTACAAAATGCTTTTTTAAATGCTATAAAATCCTTAGGGCTTAGGGCTTAGGGTTTAGGTTTTAAAATGTTATAAAATACTTAGGTTTTTGCAGTTTAGGGTTTATGGTATATAATATTTTAGTAAATACTTTTAATAAACACTAGGGTTTATGTTTCAGGGATGATTTTGTAAATACTTTTAAAAAAAGTTTAGAAAAAGTTCCAAAACGCTTATTAAAATGTTATATAACTCTTAGGGTTTAGGGTTTAGTATTAGGGTTTGGGGTGTAGGGTTTAGGGTTTATAACACTTTAGTAAATGCTATTAATAAGCACTTCAATAAAAGTTACAGAACACTTTTTAAAATGTTATAAAATGCTTCAATTTTAGGTTTAGGGTTTGTGATTTAGTGGTTAAGGCTTAGGGTTTATGGTTAATAACACTTTAGAAGATTCTTCTAATAAGCACTCAAATAAAAATTACAAAACACTTTTATAAATGTTATAACATTGTTTATGGTATACGGTTTAGGGTTTGGGATTTATACAACTTTAGTTAATGTTTTTAAAAAAACTTGAAAAAAAGTTACAAAATACTTTTTAAAATGTTATAGAATACTTAAGGTTTAGGGTTTATGCATTAAAATGGTAAAAAATAATTAGGGTTTAAGGTTTAGGGCTTGAGATATTGAGAGAAATTAAGCAGGGAGAATATAGAGAGAGAGGGAAGGAGGGAGAGGGGGAGAGAGAGGTAGGAAAAGTGAGAGAGAGAAAGGGAGAGAGAGAGAGAAAGGGTTGGAAATGCAAAGAGAGGGAGGTGGAACGGGTGGATAGATAAAGTGTAGAGGGAGGGAAAGAGAGAGAGAGAGAGAGAGAGAGAGAGAGAGAGAGAGAGTGGGGGAGAGAGAGAAAAGGGGGAAGGGAGAGAAAGGGGTGTGAAGAGCGAGGGAAGAGGATGGAGGGAAGGGATAGGGGGAATGAGAGAGAGGGGGGGCAAGGTATGGCGGAATGGGGAGACTGAGTGGGAGAGAAAGAGAGAGAAGGGGGGGAGATGGGGAGAGAGAGAGAGAGGGTCAAAAGGGGAGAGGGTGGGGGAGAGAGAGAAGGAGAGGGAGAAAGGGGGAGAGGTGGCAAGGGAGATGTGTAGATAGTTGTAGGAGGGGAGGTAGCAAGGGATATGTAGTGAGATAATTAGAGGGAGGGGGACGACATAGGTGGATTAGGGAAGAGATAGAAATGGATAGAGGGAGGGAGTTAGAGGGATGGGTACTGGAGAAGGGAAGATTTGGTGAGGGGAAGGTTGAAAACACTTCACTAAATTCTTTGAATAAACACTCGAAAAAAAGTTACAAAATGCTTTTTAAAATGTTTTAAAAACCTTAGGGCTTAGGGCTTAAGGTTTAGGTTTTAATATGTTATAAAATCCTTAGGGTTTTGTAGTTTAGGGTTTATGGTTTATAATATTCTAGTAAATACTTTTAATAAACACTAGGGTTTAGGTTTTAGGGATGATTTAGTAAATACTTTTAAAAAAAATTTAGAGAAAGTTCCAAAACGCTTATTAAAATGTTATATAACTCTTAGGGCTTAGGGTTTATGTTTATGATTTATAAAACTTTAGTAAATGCTTTTATGATTAGGGTTTAGGGTTTAGGATTAGGGTCTGGGGTGTAGGGTGTATGGTTTAGGGTTTATAACAGTTTTGTAATGCTATTAATAAGCACTTCAATTAAAGTTACAGAACACTTTTTAAAATGTTATAAAATGCTTCAGTTTTAGGTTTAGGGTTTGTGATTTAGTTGTTAAGGCTTAGGGTTTAGGGTTAAGAACACTTTAGAAAATTCTTCTAATAAGTACTTAAATAAAAATTACAAAACACATTTATATATGTTATAAAATTGTTTATGGTATACGGTTTAGGGCACGGGGTTTTGGGCATAGGATTTATGGTTTATAACTCTTTAGTAAATTCTTTTAATAAACACTTAAATAAATGTTACAAACAAATTTTAAAATGTTATAAAATTATTAGGGTTTATGGTTTAGCATTTAGGGTTTATAAAACTTTAGTAAAAAAATTAAAAAACACATAGATAAAAGTTACAAAACACTCCTTAAAATGTTATAAAATACATAGGGTTGAGGGTTCAGGTTTTAGAGTTTATAACACTTTACTAAATTATTTTAATAAACACTTACATAAAAGTTACAAAACACTTTTTAAAAGGTTATAAAATGCTTAGTGTTTAGGGTTTATGGTCGGGGGTTTGAGGTTTAGGGTTTATTATTTAGGGTTTAGGTGTTACAGGTTTATTACACTTTAGTAAATTATTTTAATAAACACTTAAATAAAATTTACAAAACGCTTGTTAAATATTATAAAATACTTAGGTTTTAAAACACTTTAGTAAATGATTTAGATAAAAACTTTAAAAAGTCACAAAACACTTTTAAAAATGTTATAAAATGCTCAGGGTTTAGGATTTATGATTTAAAATGATATAAAATACATAGGGTCTAGGGTTTCGGGTTTATAACACTCTGTAAATTCTTTTAATAAACACTTAAAAAAAAGTAGTAGAACACTTGTTAAAATGTTATAAATTACTTAGAGTTTAGGGTTTAGGGCTTGGGGTTTGGGGTTTAGGGTTTAGGGCTTATGGTTTATGACAATTTAGTAAATGTTTTTAATAAACACTTAAATAAAAGTTGCAAAACGATTTTGAAATTGTTATGAAATACTTAGGGTTTAGGGTTTAGGGTCTTGGGTTTAGGGCTTAGGGTGGAGGGTTTAGGGTTTAAGGTTTATAATGCTTTAAACAAAAACTTAAATAAAAGTTACAAAACAAATTTTAAAATGTTATAAAACGGTTAAGGCTTATGGTTTAGTGTAGTGTATAGGGTTTATGGTTTATAACACTTTAGTAAGTGCTTTTAATAAACACTTAAAAAAACGTTACAAAGCACTTGTTATAATGTTATAAAATGTTTATGTTTTAGGGTTTATGGTTTGGTGTTTAGGGTTTAAGGTTTACTGTTTAGGGTTTAGCGTTTATAAAACTTTAGTAAATTTTTTTAATAAACACTTAAAAAAAGTTAGGAAACACCTTTTAAATGTTATAAAATTCACATGATTCATTGTTAGGATTTAGAGTTACAGCTTTAGTGTTTGGTATTTATAACACATTTGTAAATTATTTTCATAAGAACTTTAAAAAAAGTTACAAAACACTTGTTAAAATGTTATAAAATGCTTAGGGTTTAGGGTTTAGGACTTAAGATGTTATAAAATCCTAATTGTATAGGGTTTACATTTTGGTGTTTAGGGTTTGGGTTTAGGGTTTAGAGTTTATAACACTTTAGTAAATTCTTTTAATAAACAATTAAATAAAAGTTACAAAATGCTTTTTAGAATGTTATAAAATTCTTAAGGTTTATGGTTTAGGGTTTGGGGTTTGGGGTTGAGGATTTAGGGTTTATGATTTAGGGTTTGGGTTTTATGGTTTATGGTTTAGTGTTTATAATGCATTAGTAGGAGCTTTTAATGAGCACTTGAAAAAAAGGTTACGAAATGATTTTTAAAATGTTATAAAATGTTTAGGTTTTATGGTTTAGGATTTATCGTTTAGGGTTTAAGGTTTAGGGTTTAGGGTTTAGGTTTTATAATGCTTTATTAAACTATTTAATAAACACTTAAATAATAGATACAAGTCACTTTTTATAACGTTATAAGACGCTTAGGGTTAGGTTTTCGGGTTTTGAGTTTGGGTTTTAGTGTTTAGCATTTAGGGTTTAGGGTATAGGTTTTGTAACACTTTAATAAATTATTTTAATAAACATTGAAATAAAAGTTACAAAATGCTTAAGGTCACTTTCAAAAGCAATGGGTCTTT
>APFE030588819.1:5477-58892 GCA_000404065.3 Pinus taeda
TGTGATCCCCAAGGTTGTCCTTCTGAAGGATTTCTGCCATTTGGTCAATTTGTTTCTTCATGCAAGAGGATTCTGGATGGAATCCTCTTTGACAGTAGGTGCATCTGTTTCCTTTCTTCCCTTTCTCATTTCTCGAGTCGGAGGAGTCATTGAAGGGCTTGCTGTACCCTTCCTTCTTTGGATGGCAATGCACTTTTCCCTTGTCTTTTTGCTACTGATTTTTCTGACTTGAATAAGATCTGTGATGTTTATTGTGGCTGCTATCATGCATAGCAAGTGCATGCGCTTTTGGAGGTTTGATTTTCCCCATGCCAATGAGTTTATCTTGCTAAAAAATAAGCGACTCCATAAATTCTTGGAGAGAAGGCATAGTGTAGGATTTACCTGTTGCGAGCCTTACTGAATGAAATGTAGACACAAAGACGGAGTATTCCGGTCCGAGCTTTGACATAATAGAGAGAATTTGGTGACTCTCCTCCTTGAATTTGTCAATTCCACAACCCTTTAGTTGCAGCAATAGATCATTATATTTGGTGAAGAATTCTTGAATTCTATCATAGTTCCGTGGATCCAATGATAGCAGCTCCACTTCGAGCATATGTCCTTTCATCTCATCTTTTTTCCCGTAGAGATCTTCAACCTTTTTCCAAATCTCATTGGGAGTATTGCAAGAAGATAGATGAAACTGCAACTCTGGAGAGATGCACATGCATATGGATCCGTGGGCCTCATCCATACAGTTGAGATACTTGGATTTCTCTATGGCTGAAGTGGGTTCCACTTCTGTAGCCATGGTAATCCTATACAACCCTTTTTGACGAAGGTATCGAGCCATTTGGTCCTTCCATCCGTGATAGTTGTATGGTGTTAGGATCGATGCTCTGGGAAACTCCATTTTTCTTTCAATCTTCGATATCCGAGCTGTAATACCTGCAAAATAAAGTACTAGTGCGCCTTTTATCTAGCAACCTGTGGGCTCTGATACCATGTAAATTTGTTAGAAAACCTGCACAGGTGAATCTAGCTAGTAAAGGTTGAACACACTGCTTTGCAGAGCAACAACATTAAAAGAAAATCGAAAGAAGAAAAGAATGATTCATTAGAAAATATGTTACAATGCTCATGATATAGCATTACTGGGTGAAGATCCCAAGGTAATGAACTATAGTGGTGATCAATGAGAAGACTCAACACCTACAACAAGTTCCGGAGATAACTAGTGAGTTGTGGAGTTAAAGAAGGAGCAAATCAAGGAGTAAATCATGCAAAAGGAATCTTGCATGCAATCCCATGCTCTAACTAAGAGTCTGCATGATGTGTGGTAGTTGCATGTAGTTGCATGCTCTAACTAAGAGTCTGCATGCAGTTGCATGTAGTTGCATGCTCTAACTAAGAGTCCGCATGTAGGTGTAGTAGTTCGAACACTCGTCCATTCGTTCTTCGTTTGACTCCTCTAAGGGACTCTCACTCTCCTTCTTGGCTTTATAGTCCTGTCGATACCACCCTTTCCTGGCATTCTTTCACATTGACCTCCCTAGAAAGAAGGCACTTCCCAATGGGAATTTCTCCCCATGGGAAGTACTCGTTGAGTTGGAAGACTCAGTGCCCACGGCACACAGGCAAGGATGCTTTAATCGGTACATCCATATTATGTACTTATAATGGCACATCAAATTTCTTATTGGCATGGTTCTATTGAATCGCCATGAGCAAGTACCTCAATATTCTCCCACCATTGACTGCTCTTTGGTAGGAATCTGGAGCCAAATTAGTCCTAACTTTCTGTTTCTTTTATGTCTGTAATTTTCCAATCTTCTAATAGTTTTATTTAGTTTCATGACATCGAAAGGCCAAACAATTTAGATGTGGCCTGGCATTCTTAGTAACCCACCAGCCTAAAAATACTACACCATTATGTAATATCATGCCAGGAAAGCAACACAGATTTACTTGAAAAAAATTAAAACGTGTCATCTTAACTAACAGACGATATCTCGATCCAAATACAATTAAGAAACAACATCTCTATTCAAATACAGATATGTTAAACTTATCATATTACTCGATAAGACACTCTCTCATCAAATTTTTAAAATGCTCAATAACTCATCATCCATCATCGCAGAGCTTAGGGTTATACTGCTATTGGCCTGTCCTCCTGAATTCTGAATCTTTGGTATTATATATAGTAGGTATTCTGAAGCGTTTAAATTTTCCCTGATGAACCAGTACATATTGCAGTAAATTTAGAGGAGTTTGGACACCATCCAAGGTCAGTAGATTGATATAGAAAGGGAGATAAGGAAATTTTTGCAATAAACTATGCTCCGTGTCAATTCGCTGGGGCGTAGGTCGATGACAATTAATTAATGGCCAGTGATGTTGGTTAGTCGGGCATGGAAATAGTGGCAACGCGTTGAGTTAATTATTCAACGTTGGGAAACTACGACTGAGGACGACCTAGGAACCACCCATGTTTTTTCGATGTGACCGTCCGTTTATCATGAAAAATCTCATCCATTATTAAAAGGAATAATGTTTTTAAGGATTTTACCAATTAGGATAGAACCATTGGATGGTTTTGGGTTTTTTAATATAACTTTTATAAGTGGATTTAGATTTTATTATTACTTAAAATATAGTTTTTAATATACAGTAGACTTAGTTTCATAAAAAAAATTGAGGTATTTAGATCATTTAATTTACCAATGTAGATTTAAACAAATTATTATTATCATATCTTTAAGAAACAAAAAAAGAAAATGTATATAAAAAAACTACAATCCAAATAACCAAACTAAAATTATAATCAAAATTCCATCTAAACGGTGTATAAAAACATTTACATATTATTTTTTTAAATAGTTACAAATTAATCACAATTAATAATACATTTTAGTTATCTCTAATTAATAAGATTTTGAAAAGTTTGTAATCTAAAATTTTGTAATCATTTATTTCAAAAGTCTTAAATTTATTTTTAGAAAATAATATTGTAAACTTAATAGCTGGTTAGGCATAGAATATATGGTGATGGAGTGTATTGTTAAGTCTATCCGTAATGTGAAGGTCACTGGTACAAAACTTTGTGGGCAGAAAGTATAGTCATGTTAAGCGTCGGTTTCGCCGAGACTAGGTGTGATCCCCAAATAATTTTGACAACTTAGATGCCCATGAGTTGCCAAAAGTTAAACCCGTAGTTAACAAACAAGTTAACAAAAAAAAATACTGTAATATTAATAAATTAAATTAAATTATTTAAATCACCTCCCATATATAGTAAATAACCTCAAAATGAAACAAATAATAAACCTATAAAACCTTCAATCTATAGTAAATAATGTCCCAACAAAATTTCTTTTGATAATCTCCAAACGAAATAGCTAATTTAAATAGTTTAGGTTATTTAGGCCTTCTACTAATACCTATCGAAATTAACCAACAGTGCAGATAACACTGAACATGAAAGTTAGCCAATTGCATTCCACATACTGCAATTTATACATAAAGAAGTTGGAGATTCAACAGTGAATCATGCCGACTATCATTATTTCCTACCTACATTGTCGACCAATAGTTCATCGCCAGTTATAGAACATTTTTCATCATCACATTAACATAGGTCATGATTCTTATTCTGACACCTCCCCTTAATGATGACCTATATGTCAACTCACCTGTTGGTCTAAGTCTCAGTTAGGGTTACAACATAACTTGTGTTTTGTACAACACAAAAATTAATTCTACAAATTTCAAATTCAACCTTTCCAAGATGTTTGGTGAATATGTTAGCCATGTTTTCATATTTATTACAATGTATTAAGTCAACCTCTTTTGATTACACTTTTTCTCTTAAAAAATTATGTTGTGTGTCTATATACTTTGACCTTGCATGATATGCAAGATTTTTTGCCAATTTGATAGTGCTTTGATTGTCACATCTAATTATTGTAGGTCCTTGTTGTGTTTATCCAACATCTTCAACTATCCTTCTAAGCCATATTGCTTCGTAGGTAGCACTAATTAATGCTTTATACTCAAGCTATGTGGATGAAAAGGAAACAGTTGGTTGTTTCTTGCTACTCCATGATACTACTCCTAAACCTATATTGAACATGTATCTAATAGTAAAATTTTGGTCATCTGGATTTCTAGCCGAGTCAGAATCATAATAACTTGCCAACTCAACATCAAATTCATCACTATACATAATACCAAAATTAAGTGTTGCTTTCAAATATTGGAGGACATTCTTTGCTTATTTCTAGTGGCTTTCACAAGGCTTATATATGATTTGATTAAGTATGTTGATAGAATATGCTATATCTTGCCAAGTAGTGGTGAGGTAGCTAAAACTTCCCACTAGTTGACAATACAAGGCTCCATTCATCTCTTTGGTTCCATAATCACTGTATAATTTAGTGTTATGTTCTAAAGGAGTACATACTACCTTGCATTCAATCATATTAAACTTTTTAAGGATTCCCTTGTATATTTTCTCTTTGTGATTAGTGTCTTACCGAATTCCCTCCAAACTGCAAAACCTAAACAATAGTGCAATTCACCATGATCTTTCATCTCATATACCTATGAAAAATTACTTTTAATTTGTTCCATTAACTTAGATTCATTTCTTGTTATGATAAGATCATCAACCTATATATATATCAAAGCAGCATTTTCATCTTCATCTTTATTGATGTACAAGTTAGGATCATTTTTTCTTCTCATAAGACCTTTCTCATAGAAGGAAGAATCAATTTTCACATACCAACATATTGGTGCTTGTTTCAAACCATATAAATCTTTCCTTAACCCATTGACCAGATACTCATGTTCCTGTTTTACAAATCCTTCAAGATGAACCAAATAAACTTCTTCTTTTAACTCACTATTCAAAAAAGAAGATTTGACATCTAACTAATGCATTTTCAAATTATGTTTTGTAGCTAATGCAATCATGTTCCTAATTGTGTTCAACTTATCTATAGGTGCAAAAGTATCTTCGTAATGAATTGCATGTTTTTGTGAATACCCTTTTGCAACCAATCTAGCTTTGTACTTATCAATACTTCCATCAACATTAAGCTTGGATTTATACAACAATTTGCGTCCTATGGGAACTTTCATTTTAGGAAATTATGTTAATTCCCATTTATTATTATTAATTGTAGAGTTATATCCTTCATTGATTGCATCTCTCCATTCTATTTATTCTTTAGCTTCTTCATAAATTGAAGGTTCTACAAAATTCATTACAAGAGAAATTAATGCATAATCTTTATACCTTATAGGTGTTTGAATTTGACGTGATCACCTTCTTGGAGTTTTACTATTTTCATAATTCTTTCTACTTTGTGGAATCTCTTTACCTCTTCTTAGATTGTGATGCCTGCTTAATGCTCCTTTCTCTTGAACTTGTACCTATTCTTGTGTTTTTTCTTGTTCATGTTCAATAATTGTGTATATTGACATAGTCATCAATAGCATGCCATACACTAGTATTGATTATTTTATCACCTTCATCTGCGTTCTCAAGGAACATGACACCACTACATCTAAGCGATCTATGGGAACTGCAATCAAATAACGTGTATTTTTTTTCATCATCACAATAACTGGTAAATATGCACTTAATTGACTTCGCATCAAGTTTTTGTCTTTCATCTTTTGGAATATAAGAAAATTCCTTGCATCTAAAAATTCTTAAATGACTCACTTTTTCTTATACCCATAAAATACTTCAAAAGGTGTTTTAAGCTCTAAACTTTTGCTTGAACTCCTATTTTTCAAATAAACAATAGTATCAATGGCTTCAGGTCAAAAACAATTAGAAATACCTTTAACTTGAAGCATACTACATGCACATTCTACTAGTGTTTTGTTTTTCCTCTTAGCAACTCCTTTTTTTCTGAGGTGTATGTGGAACTATAAATTGTTGTATAATCCCATTTGTTTTACAACATTGATTAAATTCTCTTGATTTATATTCTCTCCCCTAATCAGATCTGAGAATTTGGATGCACTTTTTGGTTTGTCTTTCCACCATACTCTTGAACTCTTTAAAGTAATAAAAAACATCACTCTTCTTTCTTATGACATAAACTTGTGTATATCTAGATCTATCATCCACAAAAATAAGAAAATACCATGCTTCACCAAGATATCTAGTTTTCATAGGTCCACATACATCAATATGAATTATTTCAAGTATGTCCATCTTTCTTTTCTCTTTATGTATATGAAATTCTTCTCTATGTTGCTTGCCAAGTATAGATGCTTCACATTCAACACGATCATTATTCATAACAATAGGACCTTCAAACATTGTGTTATTTTGAAGTAACATTTAATCATTTCTATTTAGATTCCCATACCTTCGATGCCATAACTCTATTGTTGACATTGTTGTAGATGCCAACAATTGATGACCTGTCCTCATTACATCCAACTTATACAACCTTCCAAATTTAGTACATGTAACAATAATCGTGTAGGGATCGCAACACATTGTGATTTAATAAATTCCACCTTCAAATGTTGCTCAACAATTGGAGTAACATAAACTAAATTAATTTTTATACCAGGAACATACGTTATATTATGGATCTATCTCTCTTGTCGATTAGAAAAAATTACACTACTCCATAACCTTGGAATTTAAGTGATCTCTTATCTCCTAGATAAAAGTATGTTCCATCAATGTTCTCATAATATTCATTAAGCGAACACTTATTACAAGCCATATGAAGTGATTCACTAGAAGAAATGAACCAAACATTCATATCACTAGTTTCCATAGATAATGCATCATCAGTTTCCATGGATAATGAGGCATTAGAAACAAACAATCTAAGTTCTTTAAATCCATTACTGGTTGAGGTGTCTTTGTCCACAAATATTCCATTATGCCTTCTATTTCTTTATCTAGACTCATTAAATTTTAGTGTATAGCAATATCTAGATTTTTTTCGAGGTTTTCCACAATAATAATAATAATAATTTCCCTTATCATCCGTTGGAAATTTATATTGGGTCATAACTTTATGTTTTTCTTAAAACTTTCCTCTTTTTTTCTTCACCCACTTCTTTCCTCTATATAGTTGTTTACCCTTGGCTACCAAAACCATATATGAACAACTAGAGCCCAAATTAAATCTCTTCATCCTATCCTCCTCTTATATAAGAATTCATGTCAATTCATCAAATGTAGGGGGCTTCTCTCCAGCTGAGAGACTTGAAACAAAAAATTGATAATCTTGCACTACACCATTTACTGTGATGGTGACTAAGTCAGTACTAGACACCTTTTCATCAATATCTCCTAAATTATCACTTAAAGCTTTGACAAGAGAGTGAAATTGCTTATATTTTCATTTTCTTCCATTTTTAGAGATAAAAGCATAGTCTTCAAAAACAAGATCCAATTCGTATTTTTGTTTCATACAAACCCTTTAGAACATCTTAAGTTTCTTTGGATGTCTTACAATCGCTAACGTGTCGAATAATTTTGTCCTTTATGGACATACGAAGCAATACCTTTACTTTCATTTCATATTTCTCTATAGCTGCAACAATGAGTTTGGGCTCATCCCCACTCACATTTGACCACAAATTATAACCCTCTAGAATTTTCAGCAGCTTGAATTTCCAATTTATGTAATTTCCTCCAAATTTGTTGGACTCATTCAAATAAGTATCAACTAAGAGATTTGACATTTCTCTAGAAAAAAACAAATCCAATTATTAAATCTTTAAAAACACTCCTTATTTCTTCTTTTTACACAAGGAAAAAAAACTCCACTTCACAATAATCACCACGACTTAATTATTAGCACCATAAAAATGTGTGCTAATAACTCCTTTTCCATTTTTTTAACTACTTTCACCACAAGAAATTATTTTTAAAACCTTATAAAAACCTTATCACTCCCTTAACCTGCACTTAATTTACTTTAAAAAGAAACAATAATTAGGAAAAATCTTTCCACCATTATAATTATCATAATACCTCATATTATATCATCACCACATCTTCTAAATAATATCATTCGAGTTGGATAGATTAAATAATAATAATAATAATCTAGCCTTTCCACCTGCTCATAGCGATCTCGCCACCCTTGCCCTCTTTTGAGCCAAACCCTCTGATCGGCCATCTCTGCCTGACGCGCCCACTACCGCACTCAGACCTGACTGTGGGAGAACCTACAAATCCTGGCATTAATCCACCTTCTTCTGCAAATTCCCCATCTAGGTGTTTCAAAACACCTGCGATTAGGGTAAAATCAATGGCACAAATTCATCAGGAAGGGAACGCCTCCTTGGACCGGTTACAGGATCATCCATCAGCACCCCAGACCGGAAAGTGAAAAATCAAGTGTGTGAAGGTTTCGACAAAGGATTTCACCATTTGCTTGAGAGAGGGTATAGCAATGGGGGAAGTCACAAATAAGGCCTACTTTGTCCTGGTTAGGAATCCCTGTGGTAGGGCATATACAGTGAAGAGATTGACCCTCTCGGTGCACGAAATTTGCAGCAACACCCTCAAAGAACTACCGAAGGTACAGGTCCTTACTCGGGGTTGGTTTGCACTGCATTTCACAAAGGAGGAATAAACTGATCTGGTTTTTGCCCGGTACTAGCATATAGAGATGGCCCTGATTCTTCTCAAGTGTTGGAGTCCTCTATTTGATCTGGAAAGGGAACATATTCGGGTAGGGCCACATTCGGTTCGTTTAACTAGGCTCCCGCTTTAGTATTGGTCTAAAGATGTCTTCCTCAAGATCGGAAACACGCTTGGCACCTACCTAGACAACGACAAGTCATATGTTCAGACCAAGAATCTAACCCTAGCTAGAATTCTGGTTCATTTGGATACGCACAAGGTTTGTGAGGAAAAAATCACACTCTAATGGAGGCATTTCTCTCGGGTATAGATTCTAGACTATGAAGGTGTCCCGTTCCACTGCATAAGATGCCACAAAGTGGGGTACATTTTCAAGGAATGTCCATTGATCAAGAAATCACCTGATCCTATGAATGCTCCATGTACTTCAAAGGGACAAGCAGTCTCCCTTCTAGATCACACTCCTATTTCACCCCTCCCGGACCTTTGTTTGGATCGGTAGTCCCATGGCTACAAAAAGTGCTCACATGATACCATTTCCACCTTTGACACGATCACGAGCTACTGTTGAGGCTATGAAAAAACCATGTACTCCCTTTTCCTCTCACCCTGTATCACTTTCATGCGGTGCTTTTCTTGAATCTACATCCATTTTGAAGACTTCTACTATACCTTGCACTCTCTCCCTGCCATCTCCTACCATAGCTACCACCACTCCTTCTTTTCCACCTCCACCCTCCAATCCTTCCTCACTCTATTCTGAAGGGACTGATCCACCTCATAATTATAATTTTCACTCACGTTCACATCTTGATGGTCATTCTCCCCACTATACAGGGTTGGGGCTCACCCTCCCTAGTTCTATTGTTCATTCATCTCGTGGTCAAAAATCCTATCTCACTAAAGCCATACAAAGGGCTGGGGTAGAAGTTCTCACTGGTAAAAAATATACCTTGGAAGGGTTACTTAGAACACTGAACACCCCGGGGAAGTTTCCCCCATGAATTTCCTCTCATTCAAATGCAGAGGTATGACTAGTGCCTCCATAAAGCTATCCATGTGTAGATTATTCAGAGTTGAGCCTATGGACATCATTATGCTACAAGAAACCCTAGGTGATGCTGATCTCATTACCAGAACATTGGCCTCCTTAAAACCTAGCTGGCACTTTTACTCCCTTGGTGTAATGGGGCGCTCTCAGGGATTAGCCATTGGTTACAACCCTCGTTCCATTAAGGTCTTAGCATCTTCAGGTGGATTAGTGTTTATCGGAATGGACATTTTCTTAGTTGATCTTGGCATGAATATTCAGGTCATCAACATTTACAGACCCTGTCATCAGCAAGAGGTCTTTTGGCAGCGCATACTCAACCTTTCGATTACATCCCACGATCATCTTGTCTTAGGGGTTGTCCTCAATTTCTCCCTAGGGTTTGGGGAATCATGGGGATCCCAAGCTCAATTGGATCCTCTCCCAGAGTATCTGATGAATCTATTGGAGCAGCAAAATCTTGAAGATGTCCCCATGAACAAGCCCCTTCCTACTTGGAGGATTAGAAGGGTGGGGGAAGCAGCTCTAGCTAGAAGGCTAGATCATTTCTTGATTAAAGTGCCTCTATTTCATCTGCTACATCAATATAGGCAATGGGTCGGTTCTAGGGTTATACCTGATCACTCTCCCATATACTTGGAGATCCTCGGCCCCCATCCAAAGCCCAGACACCCTTTAAACTCAATCACGTATGGCCACAAGACCCTGGATACACCAAATTGGTCACTGACTACTGGAAAGAAAACCCCATAACAAGACACATATCCCTAGCTGAGCGGTTCTATCACAATCTTTCTCGGCTCAAGCACCTATCCATCACCTGGGCCAAAGAGAAAAATTAGGGGGATGATTACACTCTATCTCAGATTGAGTCAAAACTGAGTGAGCTAATGGATGATCATAACATGGGGTTTATATCTACAAATGATAAATCTCACCTTATTGAGCTTGAGAAATAGAGGTAAAGGATATTGAAAAAAAGAGAGGAAACTTGGAGACTAAAGAGTAGGGCCATCTCGCTACAAGCAGGAGATGATAACACAAAATTCTTCCATAACTATGCCAAGGGAAGAAAGGTATCTAACACTATTTGGATTCTACCCTTACCTAATGGACGTGTGGTAGACACCTTCAATAAGCTTTCCCTCCTAGGCACCTTCCACTTTCAGAATCTCTATAAATCCCCCCAAGGGTCAAATCTAGCAGATATCATTCAAGTCGCTGGTCATTTTCCTTGGTTTGGGATGAAGATATGGAAAATGAGCTCAACTCACCAGTGACATCTGTTAAACTTGAGGGGACTCTGAAATGGTTTAAAAAAGATAAAAGTCTAAGGCCAGGTGGATGGACAATCTAATTTTATCTAGCCTTTTACAAACTCTTGGGACAATACTTGTTAAATGTAGTGGAGGAATGCAGGACCGCTGGTAAACTATATGATGCCATTATTTCCACCTTCATTGCCATTATCCCCAAATCTGACTCCCCATCATATTTCAATGACTTTCACCCCATCTCCCTCTGCAATTGCCTCTACAAAATTATTGCAAAGGTCATTGCCAACAGGATCAGACCCATTATCTCTCATCATATATCATCCTAATAGTTTGCCTTTCTTGATCATCGAAAAATTCATGAAGCCATTGGCACGGCCCATGAGGCCATTCACTCGATCAGGTCCAAAAATATTAAGGGCATCATATTAAAAATTGACCTCGCAAAATCTTTCAATCATGTTAGCTGTCTTTACATCAAAATGCTTCTCATTCACCTAAGCTTCCCACATGCTTTCACCACCTAGATCATGTCTTCCATTACCACTCCAACATTCAGTGTTCTCATCAATGGATCTACTTCTCATTTTTTTCATGTAGAAAGGGGACTGAGATAGGGTTGTCCCCTATCCCCCTTACTTTTCCTGATTGTCATGGAAGGTCTCAGTTTGCTCCTTGCACAAGCAAAGAGGAATGGTTGACTATGTGGACTCAAAATAAATGATGTAGGTTACCTCACTCATCTTCTATTTGTCGATGATGTTCTCATTTTCCTTGATGGTAGTATCCGAGACTTAGCTTCCTTTACCAATATTCTTTCCCTTTTCTCCCAGCCTACTGGTATGTTGGAAAACCATGGGAAATCCACTATTACTTTAGCCCACACATCCATCCAAGAGTCATGGTTTTCTCAACAACACTTCCCATACTGCATTCTCTCTCTTGATTGTGGTTTTAAATACCTGGGATTCTAGATCAAACCCCTGAGTAAAAAAATTGCTGACTGGATCTGGCTGGTCATTAAGCTAGAAAAAATGCTTACAAATTGGTGTCATAGATTCTTATCCACAGTAGGTAGACTAGTGCTCATAAAATCAGTGTTGGAGGCTACACCTATTTTCTGGATGGTTTTGGCATGGATATCCATAAACATATTTGCCCATCTTCAACAGATTTGCAACATATATCTTTGGAATTGTCAACAAGATAAGAAGATTTTTGCTTGGGTTAGCTGGAACAAGATTGCTTTGCCCAAAAACTGAGGAGGCTAGGGATTAAAATACTTAAACCTATTTGCTCAAGCACTTGTCGCTAAAATGGGATGGACTCTTCAAACTGGGCAAAATCTCTAGTCCTCTATCACTTATCACAAATACATTTGACCTCTTCAGATCATCGATTGGATGTGTCTGCCATGATGGTCGTGGATAGGTATGTCATCTGTCTGGAAAGCTCTGCTTCACTCCCTTCCTATCATTCACAATAATTTGTCTTGGAGGATAAACGATGGCTCAAAAATGCACATCATTCTGGATCCCTGGACTGTGGGGGAGGCAGGCATCATCTGCTGAGAGAGTTAATTCAGCATCTAAATCAGTGAGATATCAGTGTTATTGCACAAATTGCAGATCAAGAAAATACCACCATATTTGCTCAAGGCTAGAAATCTTCTCATCAGCTGAATATCCCTCCCCATTGGCATCAATCATGGAAAATTTACATATCATCACTGAGTGAATCTCACATCATAATCAAGGAGGGACCTAACGAACTCATGTTGTTCCTTGCTGAGAATGGAGTATCCACTCCAAAAGCTAGATACCTCGAGATGATTACTTACAGACATCCAGAGAAGATTCGTGATTGGTGGTAGAACATTTGGAAGATAAGCTCCCCTCCATGAACCAATTTATTTTTCTGGTGCATGCTCAGCGACAAAGTTCCCACTAGGGAATCCTTAACCCACTGTGCCTTTGATGGACCACACTAGTGTGTCCTTTGTAAACAAACATTTGAACTGACAAAACATCCTTTTTTTAAATGCGAATCATCGACTAACCTCTGGTATTCTATCTCCTCATCGATCTAATTGGTGGGCAGAAGGGATGAGGATAACATTAACCATGCCTAGAAAAGTTGGCGTAGTGTGCATCGCGGATCAAAGCTGATCTATCTCCCTCTGCTCATATGTTGGAATATTTGGCTGACATGAAACTGAATTATTTTTTATGAAGATGTAGCCAAATGGCAGAATATTACAGCTAAGATCATCTTTGCCTACCATGAACTGCCTGATCACAAGAGGCCTCGCCCTAGAAGATCAATTGCACCCAATTCCATTGACAAATCTACTCCCTGGGCATATTTTGATGGTGCCGCACAGGACCAAGAGTGTGGGGGAGGATTCCTACTGTTCCTATCTGAACAACATCACTTCAAGGTCAAGATGGGACTCAATGAAGGGACAAACAATTTTTCAGAATTAATCACCCTCTGCCATTTACCGCACTTCTCACTTGGCCATGACTACAACAATCTACAAATTTATGGAGACTCAAAAATCATTATAAACTAGTTCAATAACATCACTTCCTGCCATGCACACACTCTCAGAAATATTTTGGATGAAGTGAACATATTCAAAGCACAGTTTAACTCCATCTCTTGTCATCATATTTATAGGGAACATAACTACAACACTAATAGGATTTCCAAGGAGGCCACACTACTACCTAGAGGCCAGTGGATGATACATGAGTAGAAGGGTACCACCGAGTACCAATACTACCACAGGTCATATATCAATCAAAGGTATCATAGGGCTAAGAGACCCTAATCTTATTTTTGGGACTTGCACAGTTTCTACATTGTATATATTTCAATATGTATTTCATTCTCAGACTATATATTATGGACATCGCCTTGCGTGGTGTATGTATATTGTAGATAACTCAGTTATGATACTCTATTTTCTAGACTCTCTTATGCTATCATCTTGTGTGGTAAATTATGATTGCTACACCAACACCATTCTTGTATAGACAGAGATATATTTTTTTACTAATACACACCGGGGTGGCCAAGGGCCAATGATGCAGATGCTGCCAAGCATCTACTATATGTAATTTTTCAAAAATAATGAAAGATTACAATTTTTCTGTGGGAAAAATATCAAGCCTTTTCACTCACAAAAGGCATGGAAAACACTTCCAATTGTTGTTTTCAAACAACAAAATCAAACCTTTTCATCGTGGAAAATATTTCCTTCACTATGCACATCATCCATGATTTGTACACCTTTACAAATAAGTTAGTGCAAATAGGTTCTATTGGTAATACCACAGACTTCCCAACATTGTGTGATGGAGAGTCTAATAGGTGCCTTCAATATTGCCTTTACAAATATCTTCAATTTTGTTATGGAACCTTTAAAACTCATTATAGACTTTAAAATTCTTCCTTTCTTTTAACAGCAACTCCTCCAACTAACAGTGGCAAAATCACTTTAACAACACACAAGACACAACTCCATGAACTCTAACAACACACAACTCCTCTCCACGCAATACATAGGTGATGTCTCACAACCTCCTGGACAACTTTGTCTTATGCCGAACCAATAGTGAAAGAAGGAAACCAATTAAATTAGTCTCACAACTCACTCTGGTACCATATCAAAGCTAACACTGAACAAAAAATCTTGCCGATTGCATTGCACACACTAAAATTTATACATAAAGGAGTCAGAGATTCAATAGTGAATCTTATCGACTATAATTCTTGCCTACATAAATTTCCAACTAACAGTTCATCTTCAGCTATAGAATAGTATTCATTTTCACATGAGCAAAGGTTGTGATTATTATTCTAAATAGTTTAGTTAGTAGCATTTTTTCCCATACATATTTATTAAAGTTTATTATTTTTTTAATTTACAATTGTGTTGGTTCTATCTAATTTTATTATAGATTCTTGAATTTCACATATAGGAGAAAAATCAAATCAATTGTTTATTTGTGCTATTGCCCCTCAATCCCTTATTTTAACAAATAACTGTATTATATCCTGTTGTGAGATATTCTCTTAAATAACTTATTTTAAGTAAGAACTATAGTATATATTGTTGTCATAGATGGTCTTTATGTAATAATGAAGAAATCATCGAGCCCCTCCTTCGTTGAGAAAATTTGTGGTTTAATTTGGCTTCAAGACATATTAAGTCTTGTATATGACATTTGCAATGCATATCTGGAGCATGTAATCTTGGTGGTGACATATACATACACATTGGAGACACTTTTATTGAGATTATCATGTACATATAACTACACCATATTCTTTTGCCTCCTTTCCTTGATACTTTATATAATTATGCTTCTCATCCTCTCCTTTACCAACTAAGATGATACTATTGCATCCAAGGAGGTTTTAAGACATTTATTTAAGAGGAAATGACCATTTTTCTTAAATTAGAAATTGATTTGGCTACCTAAGTTTCCCTGCTCTTACTCATGGAAATATTAATTAATGGTGTGATGCAGTTGGCCCAGATCTACCTTTGCTAGCTATTAACAATGTCAACTATGAAACAAGAATTGTACTAAGTACCCATTTTTTTTGAGGCAGCAAAAAAATCATCTGATTTTGAAAATTGTTGATTTAGAATACATTTTTTTTAGCATATTTTGACACTTTAAATTTTATTATGTATCAAGAATAAACATTATTTTTAAAATATTAGTCATTTTCACGCTGATTTTGAAAAGTCTTGATTCAACGTCAACCTATTTTTTTAGAAGGCTTGTTTTTTGACTTTAAATTTTATATGTATGAAGTGTGGATAATTATTTTCTAAATTTAACAGTTTTTGAAGCAATGATCTTCTTCTTCTTCCCTAATAGAATTTTTTAATTGTTTTTCAAGTCTGTATTTTTTTTCTTTTCAATTTTTTTTTGTAGTGAGATCCTTTTATTGTTGCATAGTTAAGAAAAAAGGGCGATATTTTAAAGTTTCAATATTTTATATATTTATATAGTTATATATCGTTGATTAATATTTCAATGCACATAAAATAATTGTCGTTTAAAAAACAATAATTTTTAACAGTTGACATAAAAATACGCATTTTAAATATAGATATTACAAACAAGAAACACATTTTGAGACTTTTTTCCTAAAAAGGACATGTCAAATAAGCTATTTTTATAGGAAAATTATAACAAAAAATATTTAAAAATAGAATTTTATATGAATTTCATGTCAAAAAAAAATAATAATCACAATTATTTTAAAAAAATAATGATTCACATAAAAATAAAAGTAAAAATCACATAATACAAATATTAAACATATAACAACAATAATTGGATACTTATTCTTCTCATAAAATCTCAAAGTCAAAACATTACAAGTATAACTAATTAATAGTTACAAAAAATGAGTTTGATTTCCAAGCATAACATAAATTTAATTTATAATATTACGTAATTCATACTCGTCATCTTCTAAAGTTTCATTATTGTCATTTTCCATAATATTTTCTGCTTCATTTTCGTCATTTTCCTCTTTTGATGGATCTTTGATGTTTGTGAATTTCCCAATGCATGCCTTTCCAATCATTGCATCTAATGGTGGTTGAAGTTCCTTTTCCCTTTTTTCCATACATGATCCATTAAAATCCCCTTTCCTCAAACCATTTACTTACATTGCATTTGGAAGAAATTGAAGAGCGTTAATCTTTGTTGAATAAATTTACATTGTATTGGGTCTTTTTCAATGGCAATGGAGTTTTTTCCTTTTTGTGGGAAACATGCTAGTGTCGTACCTAATCATCAAGTACAAAAGAAATAATTACGTAAATTAGTATAAACACATAAAAATAAAAAAAAAATATAATATTGAAATTCAATTTTATATAATAAAACTTACCTAAGCCTGAGAATAAATCCGAAACCCAATTTCCTTCATTTGAACATAAATCTATAAGATAATTAATCACTGACTATGGTTTTTTATAAATGTTCACTGTCTCTCCTTTTCTTTCGTTATCTTCATATGCTAGTTTTTTTACAACGACAACATGAACCAGTACTTGGCGATGACTCTTTCCATCTACCCAATTCACAAGCATAGGCTTATAGCTATCATCTTTTGTCCAACATTCAACATGGATGAACTCACAGTCACTTATTATTGGTTGATCTCTACAACCAATAAGATTTGACCTTTTCTTATAACGTGAAATACTAAAATTCCAATTAACTTGTAAATAAATAATTTTGTTAATATTAATCAGACATACAATTTCAATGTCTTACCATGTAAGTTGCATCCTTGAGTTTGCTTTTCCCTTGAAGCTTCTTAATAACATTGTAAATTGTGTGTCTGAATGAAATATCACAAATCTCTAAAATGGTGATGTTGTGGCTTTTAGAATTCCCGTATCCAATTTACTAAAAGCTTAATAAGGATAAGGGTCACTATCATATTCAATTTTTGGGATATTGAAACCATGAGGAATATCTGCAACAACTCGAGAATAATCCCTTTCAGATATGAGTTTTCCAATGTCTTCACAATCACCTTGTATTATTTGATATTGGATAGTCCAGAGCCCATTCCAAATGAAATGAGTAAGACTAGGACCAATTTCATCATTACTAAGACGTTGTTTTCTCAGTATTTCCATCTTATCTTTTTCAATAAAGCTTATAAAACTATCTGATGCTCTATTTGCATCCTTCTTCATCTTTAATGAAAAAAATATATATATGTATAATCTATAAAACAAAAATAGTATACATATGAAAAAAATGAATTTATAAATCAACATACTTTTTGAAATGGAAGTTAAAAATATTTTAGCGTTGACGTAGAACTTGAATCTGGGTAGTTGCGTACAACATCCTCCCAACTATCTTCATTCAATGATTTAACCATTTGTTCTTGTACTTTTATATAAACCTTGTGATTGAATAAATAAAGTAAAAAATGTTAATATAATGATATGTATAACAAATACTACCAACAACAATATGTTATATTTAAAAAAAACTTATAATCCAAAAAATTAGTAAACATAATTAAACAAACTTACTTTTGAAATTTCTCACACATTTCGTCCAATGATAATTCACTTGACCTCACATGAGATAATATTGTTTTGAAAAGATTTTCATCCTTTACTCCTGGAAATTCTCTCCAAGCTGTGATAGTCATATCGTCTTGAAGGAGTTTCATTTCTTGACCTAATTTATTGTTGGTACATATCAATAGTTTAGAATTTTTGACCTGCTTTTTTATGCCAATGTTCTCCCACATGTTGAAAATCTCATTAATATATTCCCATATCTCTCCAATTCTAAATTCTAATTGGCAAATGCTATCCATACCTTTTAATATTTCATAGTTTACTCTGTCACCTTTTGAATTTATTGTTTCCTTAATTTGGTAACCTATTTCCATACAACATTCCTTCTGAAAGGCTATACTCACCTTTGTCTTATCCCCACCACATTTTTCTTCAGATTCATTATCAATAAATCTTACCCTTTAGATGAAATTCATAGACATCCTACACACATTATGTGTATTATGATCCCATGCCAATAATCTTGCTTATGTATCTATTAAATCAGTATAAAAGATACATTTCATTTTTTCAAAACACAGATTATTAGGATATTCCTCCATCAATTTCCTTTGAGATTATACAGAATGGTTCCCCCAAAGTACATAATAATTTCATTCAAAACATCTTCACTTATCAAATTTTTCTTTGTTGCGAAATTGAATTGGATCAACAAGAAACACATTATCGACCACATGTGCATATGTATTGTATCTCATCAATGTTTTCAATTTGTTAACATGCAAGTGGTGTGGATTTCTAATTAATTGCACTTCATTTGGCTTGTATATTTGACCGACATTAAGTTGAAATGTATGACCACCCCCAATTAGGTTTGTCTTCATTAACTAATGTCAAATAGAATTTTGTTTTGTTTTAATAACTCCGTCCTCTAAAGCAACTCCTAGTGTAATGATTTCTCAACTTCCTTTTGAATTTTCAGTAGGATCTTCTTTGTTTCCCATGATCTTTTCATAATGATCAAATTTTAATTTCTTCCTCCTATCAGTTATGATATTTTCTTCTACATAAGAAATCTCCTCATCATCAACTAGAAGGAAGACATTCTTAATCATATTTTTTTGCCTTTTATGGGTCTTCTCCTTTCTAACATCAGTTCTAATCTCTTCCTCAGTAATGGCAACATGTTCTTTAGCTTCAGCTTCAACTTCCTCATCTTCAAAAGTAATATGTCTAGCTTTACTAGATTGATCCACTATAGGCATTCTTTGTTGATCCCTTGTATGCAGTCTTCTAGCATCATGAAGTAATTTTCGTTTCTTGTTTATCATATCTTCTTCTGACCTTGAGTGGAAGCTACCGAAAACATTCATAAAATAAATTCCCCCCAACATAATTTAAATACCATTAGTAAATTTGTGTCAAACAAAATACAATATGTCAATAATAACTAAGTTATTAAAATATTATGATAAGGTTAAAATAACACAAAACACATAAATATCAATAAGAATACTTACAGTATTTTGTGCAATGTCATTTATGGTTTATTTTTATATCCTTGTAGATTCTTTCATCGTGTCATACATCGATAATGCAAAATGATATCTAATCTTCTCATGTGACTTGGGCAGTTTTGTAAGTATATAAACAACTTCAGTATATGGCTTCAAACATGTGTCTAATACTTTTCCCAGCACCTCATAACTTCCACCATCATAAATCACTAGAATATAGATATATCTACATATCTCCGTCGCTTCCTCTATCTTCGAATACCATGCAAAATTTGTATGCTTCACTTCTTATGATTTCTTTGAGTATGAATCAACTTCTTTTCCTTTGAGGTGCTACTTGCTAGAATTTTAGTCATTAACTCAGGCTAGGTTCATTCAGTACTATTTTTTTAGGGTCTACCTACAATTTTAGATAATGTAACTATTGTCTTTGGTTGATAATGATTCAGAGAAACCTTCCTTGTTGTGTGTGTGTGTATATATTACAAAAAAACCAATATCTTAAGTAAAACAAAAACACCAGAAACATGCAGAACGACCTCCGTGTCAAGTGGGTTATTAGGTCCATCCAAGATAGCAAAAAAAAAACCATTCCTTCAAGAAAGAATTTTTTTTTTTTTTTTTTTACATTTTCCCACAACCCCCTGCCTGCTAGGGGGCACTATGCCATTAGTGGGCGCAGTAACTCAAGGCATAGAGGCCCCTTGGCATGCATGGGTCTAATTCTCAAATGGGGCATTTTTCCCCAAGCAGGTGTGCCCAGCTATGTGTAGATCTTAACCCTGTACAAAAATTACCTGCAAAATAATTCTTAAAAAACAAAAAATATTCAATGGTGAGAAACACAAAATAAATACGCAGAGACTTCCCCTAGATCCTCAAAAGTGGGATTACCATATTGATTTTTCATTATTTTCCTATCAATGTTTTAGTACACACACACACACACACACACACACACACACACACACACACACACACATATATAGATATGCATGTCGAAGCATTCGTAAACCCCAATCAATTAACCTTGTATTATAACATAATCGTAGTTCCCTTAACCCGATATACAAAATACCATGGGCATAAAACCATCATGCCCAAAACCATGTGCAAAACTCATGCACAAAACCATAGGTAGGTCCGCCCACCTAATATAGGGTCTAAAAAATAATTCCCAGGGTGCTGCCCCAGAACCCATATAGGGGGACTATTGCGCCCAACACAATGAATAGGGGGGTTGACCCACCTACGCGTTCCACTAGTCATGGAAAGAATATAACACACAACCAAAATTCTCCCACTTTTTGTTTTCTTTTCCACATAGGGGGTCACAGGAAATCTTAGTCATTGGTCCAGCCCTACAACGCCCATTGTTTCTCTACACCAAGGAAACTTCTCATTGATTAGATACTTCATCAATGCATCTACAACATTATTCAAGTGCCCACCTTTACCAACAACACCTTTTTGCTCGCAACAATATCCCTCACAAAGTGATATTGAACATCAATGTGCTTTTTCTTCGAATGATAAGTAGGGTTCTTAGCCAAGAAATTGCACTTTGGCTATCAAAATATTTCCTTATAGCTTGATGTACTAACCCCATACTTGAACACAATCTCTACAACAAAATTGCTTTCTTGCCTGCATGAGTGGCTGCCATGTATTCTTCCTCTGTAGTTGAAAATGCCACTACAGAATGTCTCTTGGTCAACCAACTGACTGCACCTCCAAATAGGTTAAACACATGCCCACTTGTAGATATTCTCTAATCCAAATCTCCGACCTAGTCTGCATCAACAAAGCCACATATATCCAAAACTATGTCCAATCCTGGTATTCCTTGGTAGCACAAACCATAATCACTAATACCACACAAATACCTAAAAACCTGCTCCAATGTTGTAAAATGGTCCTTCCCTGGTTCTAATATAAACCTTCTCAATACTCCGAATGAATGTGCAATGTCTAATATAGTACAAACCAATGCATACATCAGGCTACCGACTTCACTTGCATATGGAACAATAGGACATGTATTATTCCTCTTATTGTGTCTTGGGACGTTGTTCAACAAAGAAATTTACATCTATTGGAATATGAACCTTCATGAGTATACTATCCTCCATATTAATCCTCTTTATTATTTTATTGACATACTTCCTTTGGTTTATCCAGAGCTTCCTCTTTACCCAATCTTGTTTTATTTCCATGCCCAAAATATAGTTTACAACACCAAGATCCTTGATGTTGGATTTCGAGGATAATTCGTTCCTCATATCCTAGATGATTTCTTTTTCATTTCCAATTACAAACATATCATCAACATAGAAGACCAGATAAATAACACATTCACCAATTAATTTAAAATACACACAGCGATCCGCTTTGCTTATGGTGAAGCCAAGTCCCCATATATATGTACCAAATTTATGATACCACATCCTTGGTGACTGTTTTAACCCACAAAGAGACTTTTTATGATACCACATCCTTCACTGTAAATCGTTCAGGTTGCTTCATGTAGATATCTTCTTCCATATCCCCATGAAGAAATGTTGTCTTCATATCCATTTGTTCTACCTCAAAATCAAAAGCAACAATAATAGATAAAAGTCATATAATAGAAGCTACCTTGGTAACAGGAGAAAAAGTATCACCAAATTAATTCCCAACACCAAGGATAACCTTTTTCTACCAATCGAGCTTTATATTTCTCCACATTGCCTTCTACATTCATCTTCTTCTCAAATGCCCATTTGCTTCCAATGGGTTCTTTTTCAGTCGACAACTCTACTAGATCCCATGCCTCATTTTGTCCAAAAATGTGATTTCATCAACCATGGCCTCTTTCCAGATTTTTCCATCCTATGGATCTATTCCTCCCTTATAGTTTTGGGTTCATCATTAATAATAGATAAATAAAAATTTGAATAGAAAGAATATAGACTATACCTTTCTGCTTGCCTTCTTTCTTGAACTGATCTTCCAACAAGCGGAATTTTTGTCTCTTTATCTTCTGATTCTTGTTCTTATATAGAGTCTGATTCTTCCTCCTTTAGATAAAACTCTATCTTCTAAGGTTCATTTGGTAGGAATTCATGTTTACTAACATCTTTTACCTCTGTAAATACCACATCTTGGTTGTACACAACCTTCCTTGGTTTTGGGTTCCAAAACTTATAACCTTTTAAACCATGTTAATACCCAATAGGTATTCACATTTTAGATTTACAATCCAACTTGGTTCATTTCTCCTTTGGAACATGTACATATGCATTACAACCAAATACCCTCAGATGTGAAAGGGACGGTTTCTTACCAGTCCAAACCTCATGTGGAGTATTATCCTCCAATGTTGATGAAGGTGGTCTATTAACCAAGTAACATGTAATCTCCACTGTCTCTGCCCATAATTCCTATCCTAACCTGGCACCAGTCAGTATTTTTCTTGCCTTTTCCATTAACATCCTATTCATTCTTTATGCAACTCCACTTTGCAGAGCTATGTATGTAGTAGGCTTTTCCATGTTGTACCAAAACTCTTACAGAACTCTTCAAATCCCTTCTTGTAGATCTACCCACCATTATCTTTCCTCACCACCTTTATCTTCTTCTCTCTCTAGTTTTCCACCAGAGCATTAAATTCTTTAAACCTGTCAAAGACATTAGATTTATTCCTAAGGAAACATATCCATGTATTCCTTGAGAATTCATCTATGAAGGATACATAGTAGACATACTTACCCAGTGATGGAATTGACACAGGTCCAAACACATCATTGTGCAAAAGCTCTAATATCCCTTTTTCCCTCTTAGCACCAGAGGGAAACTCACTCGATTATGCTTCCCATATACACAATGTTCACAGAAATAGAAATCCATAGAGAAATTACACATACCTTCTACCGTACCATTACCATGAAGTATTTGAAGGAAATTTTCTCCAATATTTCCAAGCCTTTGATGCCATAGCATGGTCTTTTCTCTAGAGACCACTACAATTTCTGCTCCACCTTCGGGAACCACATAACTATTGCACCCATCAATAATAGTGCTACCCAAAATCCTCTACAAGATTCCAATATGAATGCCCCGCATCAATAACATTGCTCCCCAAACCATCTTGCAAGTATCTTTCTCAAACTCTATTTTTACACCTACATCATACATCTTGCTTACACAAATCATATTTCTGGCCAGTGTAGGAATATCCATAACACCCGAAAGTGTTCTAATCCATCCACCTTGCAACATCGGCTTGAAGTTTTTGCGTCTGATCATTCTAGCCTTCCTAAAATCCGCTAAGAAGGAATCACCACCATCATATTTATCATACTCATAGAACCACTCCCTATGGGGAGTGAAGTGAAAGGATCCACCTGAGTACATCAACCATTCCTCATGTTCTAAATGTGTACTTGAAGAAGAAGCCAAGTACACATCCCCACCTTCATCTGTGGTGGTTTTTTCCTCTGCAGAAGGAGCATCATCAAATCCCTTTCCTTTCTCAAGATATTTAGATCTACAATCCTTTTCGTAGTGCCCTTCCTTTCCACACTTCCAACATACCTTTACACATTTTCCTGGATATTTAGATCCCCCTCTAGACTTAGATCTCTCACTCAAGGACTTGTTTTTGTTTCTGTTATGGGATTGTCCTTGTACAGACAAGGAATCTCCTTTCTGGCTCTCCATATTTTTTTGTATCATATCCTTCAACAACAAGGATGAGACTTTTTCATCAAACTTCAAGGTAGTTTTATTGCTACATATAGCAATAACTAAACTATCCCACAAATATGGTAAAGCACACAGCAAACTAATGCACTTACCTTCATCTACAATTTTTATATCAACAGATGACAACTAACTCACCACAATATTAAAGATGTTCAGATGCTCTCTCATCAAGTCTCCATCCTTCATCGTCAGATTATAAATCTTTTTTTGTAGGAACAATTTGTTCACTAGAGAGTTAGATTGGTACAAGGTCCCTAACTTGACCCAAAAATCCTTCACTATAACTTTTGCTTATACATTAAACAATATTGACTCTATGATACACAATTATATTGTGATCTTTGCCTTCCAATCCGGCTTCACCGAGTCTTCTGTTGACATTGTTGTTGATTTATTACCTGGATTTACCACGATCCACTGATCTTTATCTACTAGCAGATCCTCCATCTTTAGCTTCCACAACTCAAAACTCTAACCATTAAATTTCTCGATCTCTATCTTTCCATTGCTCGCCATCTTCTTTTACCAAAAGAATTGATCTCGTAGATCTCCCATTGAACATAATCATAGTTCCCTTGACCAAATCTACAAAATACCATGGGCTGAAAATTATCATGTCCAAAACCATGTGCAAAAACCATGCACAAAACCATAGGTAGGTATGGACACCTAATATAAGGTCCAAAATATATTTCCTGGGTGCTACTCGGCACCACGTACAAGTAGGAATAATGAACAGGGGGAATATCCCCCCTTGTGATCCCCCCCACGCATGTGGCTAGTTGTGGAAAGAGTATAACACACACCCAACACCATGGGCATGCTCACTCGTGGCATAGTGACCGTATCAGGAAGACCTGTTATGCCACAGGTGTGCATACCCACCCAAGGCACAAGTGGTCCTATGCCTTTGTGAGGGTGCACCTGATTGTCAGCATGCCCTCCTACGACATAAGGGTCATGTTCCTTGGGTGGGCATGCCAATGCCACGGGTGAGTGCACTTGATTGTGGGCATGCCCACCCGCATTAGGAGTCATGTTCCTTGGGTGGGCATGCTCTACTGTGGGCATGCCCATTTCCGAGTTCTCATACTCAAGGCACATGCATTCCCGTTCACAGCATAGCATTCCCCTACCTGCCACGAGGTTTTTGTTCCCTCGGTGGGCATGCCCGCTTGCAGCATGGCGGGCGTACTTGGAATTCTCCCTTTTCAAAGCCCTCCAAGGGACAGAGATCCTCCAATCCCTCTCATGATCCTACCTGAGTGTGACTATAGCCTTTTTATGTGAGTGTTTTACCATTGACTACTGGATTTAAGGTTATTTTCTAGGGTTGGGACCCGGTCTCTACCCATAACTCCATGAAACTTCCATAACTCATAAAAGACATAGTTTCAATGCTTGTAAACCAAAACTAAAACCAGGACTTGACCTCACCTTCCCCAACTGGGACTGACATTCTGGTAAACACTTGACAAACACGAAACCTATGGGTCATAAATGAAAATATGGACATAATGATGTGAAAACTTATCTAAGGTTTAACAAGAAGGGTTGCTGCTTTCTCACATTAACTGTCATAGTATAAATTAGGTCTTATATTCATTATTCATTCAATCATAGGTAAAATCATGAAAATATGCATGACTAAGAGTTGTCAAATAACCATGCTTATAACCAACATATAACGAGATAAATAAAAATGAAATAATAGGCATTTAATCCACATAATAAAAAGTACATCTACTCATCAAACGCAAGAGGATCTTAGCTCTTATTAAACATAGGAAAAATCTAGTAGGTTTTGGACTTCCACATACCACCCGACCATAGATTAGCTGAGCCAAATATTTCTTTCAGCCAATCACCCTTGTGCCATATTCCAAGCATGAATGTGGGATCTCATGGGATAAACCAGTCCATAAAAAAACAAGGGAACCACCTCCACCCTCACCATATCGCGAGCTCACCTAAACCAATGTCAAGATCACAAAAGCAAACCAAGCTTGGATGCCTTAGAATTTCTTCTCCAATACCTTGATGAGTTTTCTTGTCTTTTCCCTAGATATTTATCGTGTATCCCTCTATTACCAGTCAAAGGATTCCTAGGCCTTTGGGAATTTTCCTGAGACCACCACACATCAATCCTAAATCTCCCTGCAATCCAAAGCTCAAACCAAGAACAACCCCATCACACTATGGCTATCTAGAAATGTTAAGGCTAGGCTAAACTCCACTGTCAAACCCCGCAAAACCCATGCCAATGACAATAAGATAACAAAATACAAACATGCACATACCATGCACACTGAAACTAGTTAAGAAATCATACATGCAACTTGTTACCTGCAATTATTCCTACTGAAGCTACTTGAGCCAACTTTTCCTTTCTTTATCCTTGCATTTTTTTCTTTCATTGTTCCTCCTTTTCTTTTGTTGTCCTTCCTTTTCCTTCCTTGTCCTTCCTTCGCTTTCCTTTTCTTTCTTTGATTGCTTGCTTTCCTTCTCCTCTTAGTTCTCTTCTCCTCTCTGAAAACTAATTCCAAAACTGAACTGGAAAAAAGGCTATCAATTGATGCTCTTGCATCTTTTTATTATGCATGCCTCTAATTTCTTCAATTTTCCATTATTTTCCTTTAGTTTCCTCCTCACATGAAATTTGTGACCTTTGACCTCCCTTTCCTTCTCATTTCCTTTATTTCCATAAATAAAATAACAATAATGTATTTTTTCCTTTTCGAAGCCTTTGCCATTTCCTTTGCCAATTTCCCCTTAGCCATAAACACATCAAGTGATGCCCAATAGGATAATTTCCCCATCATTCATCTTGGAATAAGTGTCCCTTGACTGTGGTCTTATTTTTCCTTTATTAACTTTTATCACACAAATTTTAAACCTCGAGATGTTACACCCCACATGGCATAGCTAAGGAAAACAATACTTGCTAAAGGGTCAGTGCCCTTGCTTGCTCCAAGACAGGGTTAATTGTAGGTGCATGATTTGTGTTATTGAGTAGTTTAGTGTGGCGACTTTGAGTTTATTTTTAGAGTATCAAGTTGAAGAAAATCATTGCACCGTTATCTAACATAAATTCATTTGGAGAAGGTATAAATGGTGTCATCCATGTTTTGTGTTCCTTATTCTCCCTTAATCATTATACTAGGAACAATTTCTAAGCCCTGGTCCATAAAAGTGGTTTTCAGCTTTTAAGCATTGCACTAACTTGTAGATGGATCTTAAATGGATAGAAATCCATTTATATGTGTCACATGTTTTTCTTTATTGCAATGAAGATAGTTTTATATGACTAGAGTATTTGAGAAGAATTGTTTTCCCCAATGATTATGTAGGCATATCGTAGTTTAATGAGAACATTTTATAAATGAAACTCTTATGCAAAACTCCATAACAAAAGAAAAAATTCCTTTGGAACAAATAAATTGCCAATGAAATTCCATTTTTCTCAACTATCTTTACATGTTTGAAGGGTTTAATAAGAAATTGATAGCTTACACACCTAACCTTCTGAAAGTTTTAGTATGAGAAACAATATATATGTCTAAACTTCTTATAAGATGGTAAATAGTTATTAAGTGGAATCCAACTGTAGCCACAAATAGGTAAGACAATTTTTTTAGCCAAGGCTTTGTATTCTAGTGGGTATATCTTATAAGAAGTAACCCCAATTTTGTTAAACTTTTAATCCATACTCAAACTTTAAAACAATCTCATTATTTCACACTACTACATGATAAGGTGTTTTATGACATTAGTTTGAGACGAAATAGAAATTTCATGTCAACTTTCCCCTTTTCTACTTCTTACTTATTTTAATTAATATTTTCCTTTTTTTTCTCTCTGGTGACATAATGAGTAAAAGAGGACAAAGAACCTTGTGTGTAGTTCTTGATAGATTCCAGTCGTGTTTCTTTGCAAACACTTTGGAAAATAAATAGAACCCTAGTTCATTCCTTGTAGTCTCTTGGCCTAGATCTATTTCTACCTGAAGAACCTAGTCATGTCATTTGTGGTTTTCTTTATTTCATTTGTAACTAGCACCGTGTAGCAATCCATTTCAGGCATTTTCAATCACCAATAATATGTCAAAACGACAAGAATAGGAACAAACATGGGAATGATTTTCTATACATGATCTACTTCGTGGGATATTCACAGAAAAGGAACTACGTTGTGATATTCTTTTATGAAAGAAAAATAACAAGTCGAGGTCAAAACTATTTTATGATATTTATGTACACATACATGGCTATGATGATTTTTCCTTATCACTACATTGTAACACCCTCACTACTATTGCATTCATGTGTTTTTTCAACTTTCTCCCACATTTTGCCATGGTCATCTTCAAGACCTTGTATTTTCCCCGAGGGAAAAATATTTCTACAAAATCCTTTTGTGAGAAAACCTTTACTTTAGTAAATCAAACCAGTATGTTGGTTGTGGTGTTGTGGAGGTTTAGAACCTCTGGAATATTATCCAATTAATTTAATCGACTATCTTTGGAGACTCTAAGTGCATTCCCAATATTCATATGCCTATGTATACCTGCATCCAACTAGGTAGGAAGGGTAAGAGGGGGAAGTAAAATTTTGGGTGCACATATATTCTTCCAATCTGCATATCATGCCCTTCTACTTCAACCATTAGATCAATATGAAAGGCTTTTCTAAACTTGTTTTATTTTGGAGCAATTGAGAGATGATATTGACAACATTATTAGATATCTCAAGTACTAGTCGTAAGCTCTATTTTTTATGTTTCATTTTAGGGCTTAAGTTTTAACATAAATCTAGATTTTTTAAAAAATTATGCGAGTCCTTGCTAGCTCTTGTTAGTTATTTACTCTTAGTTCATAGAAAATAATATTTTTAGCTAGATTTAGAGTTTTCTATATTTTTGAATTAATGGCCTGATTGTAACCCCCAATATAAAGGCATCTAGAGTGTATTTCCACCCATAATGGCTTGTAAAAGTAGCCATTGATATATGAGGAAACACCTCTAGACGAATGCACAAGTCCACTACCAAACTCAACTTTTTCTTCTCTCCATGAGGCCTACTCCAAAATATTCCCTAATATTTGGAGGCTATATGAACCATAAAAAAATATGACAACTAGACTAAATCCTAAGTGCTAACTCATAGACTTGTTGTAGAATAACTATAGTTATACTTCCAAATGAAATGTATATGAAGGATGAGGGTGGGTTCTAGTCTAGGAATAACATAAGTTCATGCATATAGAAGATAGATGCATTCCACCTCTAAGGAATAAATCAAGACATGAATTATAGAAAGTAAATCTGCAAAAAACATCCATTATACCATCCACAACCTTATGTCTCTCCTAGCACCACCTTCTCCTTTGAAATGCACTTAAAAAATCCACATTTCATGTTTCCACAAAAAGGAATATATCATTTATTTTGTTACTCCCTGCATGCTAGTGTTATTTTTCTTGTGATTTTAATAATAATGTAGATTTTTCTAGTTGGAGTAGCTCATTCATGAGCTAGGGTTTCATGATGAGGTGGTGCATTGGTATGTGCATGGATGATGTAATGGCATCGGGTTGATTTCCTATGTAAACTAATTAAACCAAGGTCATGGGAAGTGTATTCCAAGTTGAATGGAGAAGAAAAATATTACATTGGGAAACACATATGGTTTAATATTGTCATGGAAATTGGCATTAGAATTGGCAAAGGAAAAAAGAAATAAATGGAAATTTAATATAATAAATAAAGGAAAATATGGGAAAAGGAAGATCAGGATACAAGAGTATGCATGCAAAGGAAAATGTATGAAATTTAAGGAAAAAGAAAAGGAAAAGGAAACAAATGAGAGGAAGAAAATTTTATGCATCTCTTAGACACTTTTAGTTACTTGATCACTTAAGGTTACTCTGAGAGCATTCTAGCATTCACATGCACATTGAGGCATTCTTACTTGCATTTGGAGAGAGAGAGCACTTGGACAGAAGCAAGCAAGCAAGCAAGCAAAGGTAATTTCGGCAATGAAGAAGAAGGTTGGAAAAGCACCTACAGTAGGACAACATTGCAGGAAACAGGTTTCATGTGTGATTTCTTTGCTAAGGTTTGAATACATGGTACATGCATTTGGCTATTTTGTTATTTTATTTTTATTGGCATGGAATTTTCCTAGATTGACAGTGATCGTAGGACATATTGCTTTTAACTTTAATATTATGAATTATAAAACAATTTTATATTTTCTTAATCTTCTCCCACTCTTCTCTAAAGATGTGAAAATAAAAAGAGCAAGTGGTGTACAAAAGAGGACTTTATTTTCCCACAATTAGAATGCTAAAATCTATTTTTGACTCTCCATTAGCCCCTTTCTCAATGTTATGGTTTCACTTAATATTTCAATGAAAATCAATTTTGAAATATCCATATAAGTAATTGTTGAAATAGGTAACTCCAACTTGTCTTAGGTGTGATCATATTTGTGATTATTATTATAGTTGATCATGATTAAGTAGAGATGGTCTCTACTTGGAGTATGTTTCCTAGTTTGTAATATGTTCTTGGATCTACTTGGTTTAAGAGTTTCTACTCAAATATATGTTTCCTAGAATTGTTTGGGGTTAAGATATTTGTGCAACTATGGTAGCTTTTTATCATAAGAAAAGGCTCATGTATTTATATCTATCATTACATTAATTCAACAAAGAGATCAACACAGTTTTTGATGTTTGATAATGTGTACTTTCTTGTTTTCTATCATGGTATTAGATAAAACTTGAGTCTCACACAAGAGAGCTCAAAATTATGATATATTGGGGTGTAAAGTAAATTGTGACAAGTGAATGTTATGGTGTCGCTTTAACATCATGTGAATATTGTTTATCCATTAGAGTGTGAGTAGTTTTACCATGTAGCCAGTAAAAGGAGGAGAGAAGAGGTTTGTGAGTGTCATAAGGGAACAAGGGAGCCTTAACAGAAGACCTCTAGATATCATGGCACTTATTGAACTTGTTTATGAGGTGTTGATATTGAGTAGAGGTACATGAGAATTTTTAGCAGTATAATAATATTGTTAATGATGAGTAGTGTGTGTATTCTTCTAGCGCAATGGTAAACAATGAAGTCAATTTTCTACGTGGGGAGGACTAGGGGGTTATAGCATCACCATCAACATAACAAAGGCTTGATTACTTATGTCTTCATGTATGTAAAAGTGGGGGAGATTCCACTAGTGACTTGTCTAGATGAAATATATTACTTCACTTAAGATTAAGCCTAGGATTTTGGCCTTTGCTTCAAATAAATGGTAGAGGGTCTTGAAACATTGATGTGATCAATAATTTCTAGTTCCATATGGTCAGTTGTGGAATCAAATTCATTTTCAAAGTGATAGTCTCAATTTATGAATTTGAGAAAATTATGGTGATGAGGGAGAGGTGATCACTATGGATGTATGGGTAGAGTTGAAGGTATTACACTTTAAAGAGAAATAGGTGTTAAGACTCTAGGTTCTGATCTATGGTTAGAGGTACTATTAATCAAAACCCCCAAAACATATCAAATGAAAATTAAGACTATCAACAATCACCTCCTTGACATAAATTCATTTACCGCTATCACATAAATATTTGCATACATTTGAAGAGAACCTAAGCACATTAAATGTGAAGGGAGAGAGAAAACAATTAGGAGTATCACTTGCTAGACATGTTGTATTAGAGGAGAATTGCATCATCGTCATCAAATTCCTTAAACAATTCCTCATACCCCTCCATGAAGTGCTGATATTTGAAGCTGACATGATAAATCATGATAGACTAGTTTGACATAAGATGTATAGGAAATTGGGCTTCAAATTTGAAATTTTTACTTAAGGATATCAACAGTTTGTTTTTGTTTATCAATAGGATCCTCAAAGAAAAAATATCATGATGTAAGACCATTGACATTTTTTAATAAAACACAAGAGTTCCTAAAAGAACTATTCTGTTGGTATCCTATGATATGGAGTGTTTTTTGTCTCAAACATGCTCATATTGGTTGTTATTATTATTATTCATCATGACTAGGTACAATGGATTTGTAGATAGAGTTATTTCTTAATTTATAGAAGGTTGTTAGATCTAAATAGTTTGAGAAATTCTTCGCAAATAGATCCTTCCTAGAATAGTGAAAGTTGATATATCTGATCAACAAAATTCATATATTTTAATATACAATTATATATTGATTCAAAAATACACTCAACACAAACATTTTTATGATACATATAATAATGTACTCTCTGATTTAATATTCTTTTGATTGATATTATCATATACATAGTATCATTACCACAACTTATTCAAGACATGACATTAAATAGTGTATTTTAATTAATACATGTTTTGGTCTTTTTGAAGTATTTTTCAATTTTACTTGAAATCAACTTTAAAAAAATAGAATCATAAGTTTTATCAACTTAAAAAAATAGAATAATAAGTTTTTGTTATATAGTGCTCCAAAAATTTTCACTTTATTAAATCCATTTATATATTTTTAAAAGATAAACCATCGAATTAACCAAAAATAAAAAAATGAATTTAAAAAAAAAAAAATTAACCCCATATATATATTATTTATGCAATACTTTTTAAGGTTAAGAAGTACATTTTCCAAAAAAAACCTAATCACTCAATCAATTCCTAGAACTTAATAAATTCTATTTGTAATATAATTTTATAAATTTATAATTATAAACAAAAATAATACAACTTTAACCATCATCATTTCTTGGAGTATTCGAATTGAATATATTATTTGATATATTTAAGCTCTGTAGTTAAACAGACATCTTCAAGTCTGTTCTTGATAATTACTTTTAACCAATGTTATCCTCTTGCTCAATTATTACTTATAAATATTTTAATTACTTGTAATTAATGTTATCCTCTTGCTAAATTATTACTTTTAAATATTTTAATTAATTGTAATTAATGCATTATAGTGTGTTTATTTATTTATAAACACGAGACATATAGTTTTAAAGTTACTAGCATTTGCACTAGATGTTGCAAAAAAAACGCCGTAAGGCAGTAGAAAAAGAACTAATAACTTGAAGTGCTTTATAAAAATAAATACAATCTCTACACAACATTATAATGCAATGTTTTCAAAATTATATATTTACAAGATCAAAGATCATTCATTACTAAATCGTTATATCAAAATAGCCTTAAATAATACATTCACATTACTAATCGTTATATCAAAATTACCTTAAATAATACACTCATAGAGAATAAAAACTTAATAATCCCAGGTACCTGCCATAAACAGAACTGCTATATGGCGTACTCTTGAATAATTAAAAAAAACATAGAATATAAACCCAAGCTTATACATCTACTCATGAATAATTTAAAAATCTAAAAATTACTAAATCATTATATCAAAATAACATTAAATAATACACTCATAGGGAATAAAAACTTAATAATCCCAAGCACCTTCCATAAACAAAACTGCTATATAGTGTACTCTCGAATAATTAAAAAAAACATAGAATATAAACCTAAGCTTATACATCTACTCATGAATAATTTAAAAATCCAGAAAATACAAACCCATGTAAACATGTGAAGAAATGAGATAGTCGTGCATATCTTCCATCATTATTTTTAAATCAATAGCTGTTGTTTTGACATACTATTGCCCTTTTTTAAACTTATTAATTCACTTATTTATTACAATTATTATAATTATTAGAAAATATAAACATGGTTTTTAAGGATCTATGCCCAATTATAACTTGTACATATAAAAATCGATAATAATTTGAGTTCTCTTCTTTGTAGACTACTTTTCATTGAAAAATGATATAAGTATTGCTGATGTTAGATATAACATTTCATAAGCTCTAGTTTATAATAATTTGAACTCCGATCTTGCAGCAGCCTAGAAGTGTCTTCCCTCATTAAAAGAGAAGAGATATCTAAACGGTAGCTCCCACAGAAGTGACAAGATGTTTGGTTCCTGAAACAAATACATTGAGTTCTCTGCAAAACCTTTAAGTCTACGTTGTTTCAGCCAGAGACATACCCACACGGGCTGTAATTAAACTATTAGGTAGATGGGATCATACTTTATACGATACTCTTACTCTGGTTCTGTTTTCCAATATTTTCAGACACAATTATAAGTCAATTCAGGTTGTGTATGTTGTTTAATCACACACAGTTATAATTCAAGTTGTGTAGGTTGTTTAGTTTGTATGAGTAAAAAAGTTCAAGTTGTGTAGGTTGTTTAGTTTGTATGAGTAAACAAGTGAATATTAAGTACATTGTAATAAATTAATGATTGATTTACTATTTTATTTGGGCTAGTCAAACTTAGAGTAAATAGTAATAAAATGTTCTATTAAAATATTACACGATGTAAATCTCACTCTCACTCTCCATTATGTAAAGTTCACTAATTAACTTTGTCGTCAAAATTCTAGCCAGCAGATTTGCCATGTCCTTCATAATCTATACCAAATACTACATACCCGACTTTTTGCATACGTCCAAATGGGTTGATTAGTTCTGAAGACAAATTAATACGAAATTTCTGTTGACAGAGACAACCAAATAATTGTTGATTTATTAAAATCGTGATTAATGTTGCGTTATGAAGTGGGCTCTGTACAGTGATTTGAAAGGGCATCTGATCCTGACCATTACAGAGACATATCACAGCTTTGGCTTCCCCTTTCTGTGGGAACCCATTTGCAAGTAAATAACTTCACTCCTAAGGAATTGATAATGAACTCCTGCATACGGATTAAATTTAAACAACATCAGTCATGGAAATCTATGAGCATTAGAAAATTTAGTTTAAATAACATCAGTTATTTGTGATTATTATGGTAGTTTTCCGTTATGCACCTCTTCATATCTAACATTACTGAGCTGCTCCCTTGACATGTCGACAGGCACCTAAAAAGAAAATCCAGTAGATTGATAAATTGTTTTACAAAAGCTTTTCGCTACTATCAACCGAATATTTTTTGAACTGTAAGGCTGAACATCAGAGAAAATTGACAAAAACTCAAGGCTAAAACCTGATGCATGAACAAAAATTCCATTTATAAAAAAATGAGTTTTCCTAGAAAAATAGTAATACTTATAATTCTTAATATGGAGTCAAATCTTAAATTAATTTATCTTAAACCATAAATGAAAACAACTTTATAAAAATAGCAATACCTTTGATGCTTATTATGAAATCAATCTTAAATTAATTTTTAAACCTTGGCAATGTGATAAAGCATACTCTGAACTTTGATGCCGCAACATACAAGTGTCCAAATTCCATTGGTCTCAAGTTGTCTAGAAGTTATTCATTACATCCAAAGAAAAAGTATATGCTCATATTTAGATGCATCTTGAGAAGCATAAAGAGAGATGCTATGTCAGAGTAGCTAAATTCTCCAATCTAAATGTGTCATATATTTTACTCCTTTGTTGAAAAGGTTCATAATATGTAGGACACCTACCTCCAATCTAAATGTGTCATATATTTTACTCCTTTTTTGAAAAGGTTTGTAATATGTAGGACACCTACCTATATGAGAGGTAAGTGGACAAAAATAATAATAACATCTCATTCTCCAATATGTGGTGTAGTGGGGCTTTCATTACTATAGAACTTTATTCTTTTAAGATTAATTTAACATAAAAATTTAACACTTTGAGCTTAATCTTCAAATTTGTTTTCTCATACAAATGTTTATGCTTTGGGTTCTTTATGATTTTAATCCTTATCTATGTTCAATAGGCTTGGGATTAAAATAAATATATATGTTTTAAAATGTTGGGAAGTAAGATTTGAAAGAATTTGTATACTCTTGTTTGCACCTAAACAAAGCAAGGTGCACACTACAATATACTCAAATGTGGATTAAGCATAATATAACTAGTTTATATTATGTAACATTAATGAACTTAAATAAAATATAAAATAAGTTTAGATTAGAACAAATATATCAAAATAATAAATAATCATTGTTTTTATAATTGAATTATCTATCTTACAAATATTATAATGAGAAAAATTTTAGATCTTATTTCTTTGACCACTTGGTAGATCCCATTTAAGATCAATGAAAATAGTTTAATTATTAATATAATTAGTTGTTAACTTTTATTTTTATTTAATTTATTTATTTTTATTTTATTTGACTAAATTTAAAACATAGCTATCATATTAGAGAGTGCTTTGCTCACAAATATTTTAGAAAAGAAGGAAATGCTCATTATTATATATATATATAATATATATTATATATAAACAAAAAATAGTAATCTCCATCCAAACCAATTTATGAAATGAAAAAATCATTATTCAAATACAATATTAAAAAAATATCCCCATTTAATTGAAGTATGTTGTTTTATTGATTGTTTAGTTTAGGGAAAGTAGATTAATTAATATGATTTATGTTATGATTTATTTAATCTAATATGTACTAGTGGATATAAAGATAAAGTATATTTTACCTTATATATTTTAGCATTGCTTTAGATCATGTGATATACACTAATGTTAATAAAATTGAATGCATAGTATTTGAACCTTTAAACATTAAAATACTAAAATTATAATAAATGGACATTGTAGATCTCTTAACATCCTATTATATTATTTCCTCCATTATTACATTCTTAGAGATCAAATACTTATAAGTATTAAATGTGGCAAAAGCATGCTCTGATCAAATCCTCCATTTTATACTAATACTACATTCAAATAAATCACATTAGTCTTAAAAATCGCATTAGTCTTAAACCCAAGATACCCAATTTACAAAAAAAATTGAGATAAATATCCACACACTCAATTATTCATTACTACTTGCAAATACTAATACTACATTCAAATAAATCACATTAGTCTTAAACCCAAGATACCCAATTTACAAAAAAATTGCGATACATCTCCAGACACTCAAGTATTCATTACTACTTGCAAATACTAATACTACATTCAAATAAATCGCATTAGTCTTAAACCCAAGATACCCAATTTACAAAAATTTTGAGATACATCTCCACACACTCAAGTATTCATTACTACTTGCAAATACTAATACTACGTTCAAATAAATTGCATTAGTCTTAAACCCAAGATACCCAATTTACAAAAAAATAAAAGTTAATGCATAAAATATGACATCATGTGCATTTACATTGTCATTGATTTTTTTTCCAATGAATTGCTCAAGTTGACTGTTTGCATGGGCCATTGTAAAGTTGTATTTATATGGTGAATACATCTTTAATGTGTGAGTCTTCCGTCTTTCGTTTGGGCACGACAATTTTTTTTTAAGCCAATTGTAATTAATTGCAGGGATGTTAGCTCTGAAGATAAATTCATAGCTAGCCTTTTTTCTCTATCCAGGGTCACCTTCAGTCAGACTTACTCTTGATTTTTTTTTTCGTTGGCCTTCTCATGAATGTAATAGGTTATATTCCCATGATTTGAAAAAATTTGACCATTCGAATGAAGTTCGGCACGATGCCTCAGATGTAACAACTTTGGCATCACAGGCCTTCGTCACCCGAAACTCAATGCATTTTGCAATGAGCTCTTGCAGATTAGCCTCATCACTGGCCTTCCTCACCTCAATGCATTTTACAGCGATTTCTTGCAGTGCTCCTGGGAAGCCTCCATTTGTTCCAACAGAGGAAAGATTTCTTCAAACTCGTCATTTGTTCTATCAGTGGCAGTGCATTGCCTCTTGGAATTCACTTCCCAAAAAGATGAAGATGACTTCAGAGGGGTTACTTGTGATGGTCTCCACAAAACAGACAAATATAATCCCTTTAAATTTGCAAATTATCTGTTAAATGAACGGTCAGCAGCAAATCATTTATATGATTCAACTCTGAGCTTACACCCTCAGAAATGGCAGAGAATCATCAACCACCCATCCACCAAAATCCAGATCTGCTATTTGGTTGACAAAATAATGTGCATAAACAAAGATAAAAGCAATGGTGGATTTCCTTTGGGTTTTCTTGATGCCTTTCCTAGGATTTCAAGATTTCATTTTTGCGCACTTAATTTGAAACATGGAGTCGATGTAAAATTATCCACACATAAGCATTATCACTTACAACAAGACCATTACAAACACAGACACCAAACGGAAGTCGTTCAAAGGTGCGAGGCAAATGCTGTCGGAGACACGACGCGCAAATTGCCTGTCAAATTCCATCCCTGCGAGTCCCCACCATACACAGTGTTTCTAATTACTACAACCTACCATATAAACAATTTTTCTTCTCATATAAACTAAAGAAAATTCCGTTGTTATGCAGCAACGAGCGTCTTCTGATAAACGAATAATAAAAAATCAAATATAAACAGATTTTCTTCCCATATAAACTAAAGAAAATTCTGTTGTTATGCAGAAATGAGCTTCATATATTACTGGCAGCTGTCTTCTGATAAACGAATAATAGAAAATCATATGTTTAAGAGACCATCTCGTTCATTTTACATTAAACTACTATTAGAAGAAAAGAGAATACAATAATAATCCTGCATATCTTCCATTACTAAATCGTTATATTGAGATAGCGTTAAATAATACACTCACAGAGAATAAAAACTTAATAATCACACACACCTTCCATAAACAGAACCGCTATATGGTGTACTCTTGAATAATTTAAAAAACTGAGAGAAAAAAAAGAGAGGAGCACAGGAGAGCCAAACCTGGCGGAGGAATTGTTTGAGAGTAACCTACGGGGTGATTAAAACCTGTTTCCAGTCATGGCTACTTCAGATTCGATTCAAACTCAGAAACGGAGAATGAGCCATAATAATTAAGCAAAGGCAGTCAAGATGTTACTGAAAACTTAACGAGCCATGAGCTAGTCCGTTGAGTGGTAAGGAGTTGAGTGGTAAAGAGTCGGTTACCAGGATTCGGTTATGAGTGGTAAGGAGTCGGTTACCACGAATCGATTATGAAGAGCTATAACAATTAAGCAAGGGTAGTGAGAATGTAACTGAAAAGTTAATGAGCCATGAGCCAGTCCGTTGAGTCGTAAGGAGTTGAGTGGTAAAGATTCGGTTACCAGGAGTCGGTTATGAGTGGTAAGGAGTCGGTTACCATGAACCGATTATGAAGAGCTATAATAATTAAGCAAGGCTAGTCAGGACGTAATTAAAAACTTAATGAGCCATGAGCCAGTCTGTTGAGTGGTAAGGAGTTGAGTGGTAAAGAGTCGGTTACTAGGAGTCAGTTATGAGTGGTAAGGAGTTGGTTACCAGGAATCGATTATGAAATCAACGGACGGTAACATTTCAATCGCCTAACACATCATCTGATGGTGTATAACAACGAAAGCTAGGATCAGAGGAGAATTCATTCCAAAGAGAAACTCCTTATGGCGTAATTATGTACGTCATCTGACATATATGTTTTAAATGTTTACAACGATTTACAACCATGTTAAAATGGACAATAAATTTATTCACATGGACAATAAATTTATTCACATGTAATTATAAAATCTAATATATATTTTCAGCAATTCCTTTTCTCATATGTTAATTTAGAAATAACATTTTATAACCCCGCCAAACATTTTAAACGGTTTATGCATACATAAGGATAGATAATTTTACCTATCAAACAATTTTTATATTTTTATATCTACATTTACTTTAATGCTCTATAGATCAGCTATTGTTATAGTATTAATAAAATTTGTAACCTATAAGTTTGATACTTTGGATTAAAACATGATGTCAGGGTTTGCTTTATGTAATTGTCGATTATTTGATAGGAATGATTTTCATTTATAATATTAATTATTTTAATATTAATTAGTAAATAATTTTTAATATTTAATTAATTAATAATATTTATTAATTTTAAAATAAATAATAAAAATAATAAAATATAAACATATTTTTTATATTTTAGTAAAAACCATCAAATATTTAAAATATTTTGGCGATCGAGTTGCTGCCAGGGTTCCTGCTACGTAGCCATTTGCTTCTTTGTTTATCGCTCATGGCCCCTATGGAGGCTCCACCAGAGGGGATCGACATACAACAGGCATTCTCAAACTTAGTAAAATCTCTGCCTCCTTAGTGCCCTCACCCGTTGTTACAAAATTTGTTAAGAAGCTCAATGGCCTTCAAGAAGTTCTCTTGCCTCCTGCCCTACCTCGCTTGGCCTCTCTTTCGCTGGCAGAAAAAGGACTCATTGGTCAGTTCACGGGCCTATGGCCCTCTCCGAAAACCATCCAGAGATGGGTTGAGAGAAACTAGTCAGATAAGATACAAGGGAAAATATCCATCAGATTCTGTGAGAAAGGGTATTTCACATTTCATTTTGAATCCAAAGAACAAAAGGATTTCATTTTCAGAAACGGGCCCTATTTCATTGACTCCAGGGGCCTATATCTCCATAAATGGACCCCTGATTTTGATCCTAAGCTCGATTTCCTCAGCGTTGTCCCAGTTTGGGTCCGGCTCCCTCATCTCCCCCTTCATTGCTGGTGGGACGATTCGGTTCGAGCCATAGGGAATGCAGTGGGGAAATATGTTGATCACAGCGAGCCAAAGGAAAACATGCAAGCTTGTGCTCAGATCTGTGTGGAAGTTGACCTCGGTAACAACCTCCCCGAAGCCATCAAGCTCAAAGTGGATGATTGGAGCCATATTTAGCAGCTGGACTATGAGTAGATCACGTTCAAGTGCAAGGTATGTCACGAGTACGGCCACTTTGCAAATTGATGTACTAAGCTTATTAATGTAGAAAACGGTCCTCAAGAGGAACAATCGAAAGTTGTTAAAAAAAATAAATTGGCCCCCCTGGTTAAAGCCACCCCTGAAGCAGATCCATCGGCCTCAACAGAAGGGCCTCCTCCCCCTTCTCCTCCTGCACCCTCCAAATCTCCCCCCCCGGCTCCCCTCCCCCGCCCCCCTCATCTAACCCATTTTCTATTCTTTCTCTCCCTGAAGGCCATCCCCTCGACCCTCCCTATCATGATAGCCTCCCCCAAAGCTCTTTCAAATCCTCTCTGCCCATGATCATCTCCTCACAGCCCCCTCTGGACCCTCCTTTATACAGAATCACCAGGAGCTCTTCTAAAGATCATGGAGGATCGAGTGATACTTATAAGAACCCTGGTCCGGACAGGAAATCTGCCAAGCAGCATCGAGACGAGAGTGTGCAGAAAGATATAGCTATGGGAACTCAGACACCCATAGAATCTTTCATTCTGAGTCAGCATGACAAAGATACAAACAATAAGGAACAAGGGGGGTGAGCACCACCCTGGATATCACATTTGCAATGATAAAAATCCTGTCTTGGAATAGTAGGGGATTTGGGCACCCCTCCAAGATAGTAGCCCTTAGAGATCTCATACATAACGAGAAGCCTATAATTATTTTGCTGCAAGAAAAAAAGCAAGGTCAGTGGGAAATGAATGGTATTATAGAACAGCAGAAACAGTTTAAAGGAAGCATTAGTGAAGCAAGAGGAGCTTCAGGAGGTATAGCCACTATGTGAAATCATAGCATATGGAACTGCAACTCAGAAACCATCAACCATTACTGGATCAAAACTGTCTTGGAAAACAAAGAAGATAAGAAAACTGTAATTATTTACAATATCTATGTGCCCAACCATTACAGAGACAAGGATTGTTGTTGGCGCGATCTAAAGTCTAACATTGACGAAGAAGGGAGCTCTAACATTATTTTGGGAGGTGATCTCAATCTTATCCTCCACGCCAATGAAAAGAAAGGTGGCAGCTTCATTTCTGACCCCTACAAAATCCACTTGGAAAACATCATGCAAGAATATGAACTAATGGACATTTTTCCCAAAAATCAGAGATACACATGGAGCAACCGCAGGATTGGCGCAGGCAACGTTATGGAGCAATTGGATCGAATTTTAATCAACGTTTCGCTGCTTTCCATGACTTCGGTTGGATATGCCAGCGTTTTTACATGCCCTGTCTCAGACCATTTTCCTATTACGCTTATGCTAGAGAATCATAGCAATTTTGGGCCTATACCCTTTAGGTATAGCTCTCTTTGGAACGACATACCAACAGTATCTGAAATTGTTCTCAGTACCTAGAGTCAGCATGTCAAAGGATCCCCTGGATTCATCTAGGAGTCCAAATTAAAAAGAACCAACCAGACAATTAAAGAATGGGCCAAAGCAAGCTATAAAGAACCTGAAGAGGATAAAAAGGAGCTTAAAAATAATCTCAATAGCATGCAAAGAGCGATAGAGGAGTTTGGACTCACCCAAGAAAGCAAGCAATAGGAAAATGACCTCTATTCACAACTCGACCGAGTTAAAAGAGAAGAGGAATTAAAATGGAGGCTAAAATTGACTAAATTGTGGCTGCAGGGAGGAGACAAAAACACAGCTTTTTTTCATAAACAAACAACTACTAGAAATATAATGAATAGTGTAAGCTCCATTATAGACGCTGAAGGAAACAAGCAAGAAAACCAAGACGCCATCCGAAGGACATCAACAGAGAATTTTCAAGACCTTCTAACAGAAACCAAATATCAGGAGGATTATACCGAGCTATTATAGCATCTTCCTGTGTGGATAAGCAAACAAATAAATGACAGCTTAACCAAAGAGATTGGCGAGGAAGAAGTCAGCAGATCGGTATGGGCTCTTCAATGTGATAAAGCCCCAGGTCCTGATGGCTTCCCCATATGTTTCTATCAAACATTCTGGGGAATCATAAAAAAAAGATCTGATAAAAATGTTAAAGTGGACCCAACGAAAGTGAAAAGTAGGGGGATACACCAATGCCACTCATCTGGCCCTCATACCCAAAGAAAACCAGCCCTCTTCATTTTCCAGATTCCGACCAATATCCCTTTGTAATTCTTCCTACAAAATTCTATCCAAAGTCATCGCCTCCTGCCTCAAACCCTTTCTCCCATCCCTCATCTCTGAAAACCAAGGGGGGTTTTTAGCAAATTGACATATATTTGATTCGATTCTTTTAGTACAAGAAGTCATTCATTCGAGCCAGTCTAGGAATGAGAAAGGATTTGTTCTCAAACTAGACTTGGCCAACGCTTTTGATAGAGTGAGGCACTCTTTTCTCTTTGCTTCCCTGAAGAAGATGGGATTCGAAGTAGGCTTTCTGAACCTCATCAAAGCCTGTATCACCGGACCATGGATCACCCCCCTCGTAAATGGCAAACCACGTGAGGCTTTCCAATCCACCCGTGTTCTAAGACAAGGCTGCCCCCTCTCACCTTATCTTTTCATTCTAATGGCTAAATCATTCAACAAAGCGTTGGACTTCCATCGGAGAGTTGGCCTTATAATAGGAATAAAATTTGGGAATGGAGTCAAGAATATAAATCACTCACAATTTGCATATGACACCCTGCTAATTGGGGTGGCTTCCATCAAAATAGCTAGGCGCTTCAAAGTCCTTCTGGAAAAATTCATGGATTACTCTAGTGGCCTGGTTAATCAACAAAAAAGTTGCATTTACAGTTGGAACACATCAGCGCAGATCCTCCACAATATAGCAGCAACATTTGGGGTCACATGCAACTATGACTGGAATCATTTTTCATATCTGGGCATTCCTGTAAGCGCAGGTCCCTTGCAGGTAGAAGTATGGGACAATATAATTGATAAGATGAAAATGAAAGTCCAGCAGTGGGGTTCAATATGGCTGAATCCAACAGGTCACCTCATCCTTCTTAAATCTAGTATATCCTCTTTGCCTATATACCAATTTACTCTTCTTCAAGCCCCTGCCTCCTTCCACCACAAAATGGAAGGCATCCTTCGTCATTTCTTGTGGCAAGGAGGGAAACAAGACAAAAAGAAATTTAATTTGATCAGATGGACGCAAGTAATTTAGCCCCAGGACCGTGGAGGTCTTGGCATCAGATCGCCTAGATTTCTCAACTTAGCTTTTGGAGGTAAAATTGTTTGGAGACTAATAATTTGTCTTCCTGCTTAGTGGAAAAGGGTTCTAGAAATTAAATATTTAAATTTTCCAAGGCAAAAGCTCCTCAATCAAGACATCCCCAACAGAGACTCCACCAAAATCTGGTGCTTATGCAAAAAAGGAATCCCTATAATTACCCAAAATACCTCCAATATTCCTAAGGGAGGAGCAAGCACCAGCATTGGAGTGGACAAAATCATGGGACATCAACCCATCAATGCGCAAGCAAGAATCAACCCCATCCTCTCCTTTTTTGAAAGAGCTGGTATTCACCATTCTATGGTCTGGATGGTCCTTCCCTGTTATACCCAGTAATCTCAAAATCTGTTTGCCAGCCCTTCAGTCCCACTTGCATAGCATAGCCCCTGTCAAAAAAATGAGTTAGATGGATTCAAATGGGACCCTTCTGGATCTCTATATATCATTAAGGTTGGTCACCAATCCCTCTGTAGCAAAAATCATCTGATGCCAATCTGGAATCGTTGGAAGGTTGTTTGGAAGTCTAAGGCCCTTCCAAAAAATCAATTTTTTTATATGGACCCTTCTTAAAGGAAAGACTCTTACCACCGAAAATCTTCAAAGGCATCGTATCATTGGCCCTTCTCGTTGTCCCAATTGTTTGGCTACTGAGTAAACCATCCACCTCCTTTTTATTGACTGCCCTTATGCCACTGAATGTTGGGGAAACTTGTCTTAGAATAACCAGATTCCGTGGACCATCCAAATAACCATAGGAGAAATTTTGCAGAAATGGAAAAAGAATTTCCCCTCGCAGCGGAAGAAGAACAACATAGTGAAGAGGGTTTGGGACCTTCTTCCTTATACCACGTTATGGAGTATTTGGTTGGATCACAATCGAAAACTTTTTAAAGACAAAGGATCGAATACTAGAAGCCTCTGCAGTAAAGTAAGGGGCCTCGCCCTTGAAACCATATCAGCCAAAAATCAGAGGGGTATAGACATCACTGAGCTAAGTGTGGAAGAATGAAGTTTGATTGGTAACTTGTTTGACAATAACAACAGCAGGCACATAGCTAGCATAGCTAGCAATAGGCAAAACATTGTCCCTCAGAACTGGAAAATAAGACTCAAAGAAAACGAGTTTGTTGCTTGGATCCAAAATTCCAAAAGGTACTGTCTTTTTTTTACAGAGCTTTAAAGTCGAATCCAAGGGCTGCAAGGGCTGGAGGAGTGATCCTTGATACAAATGGAGAAATAGTTTTATCATATGAATGGGGTCTTGGACATATCTCCAACAACAAGGCAGAAGCCTTGGCCCTATATCAGGGACTTCTTCAGCTTGGGAAGCTTGGCACTGATGTAGCCTCCATCTTTGGAGATTCAGCAGTGGTCATTAGTTCAATGGTTCAAAACAGAGACCCCCTTAATGTGTGCCTCCAACAGACCTTAATCTACTGTCAAAGCCTAGCTCACCATGTGAAAGATCTGCACTTCCATCATGTTTTGCGCAGCCTAACAAAGATGCAGATAAACAAGCAAATAAGGGATGCGCCAGACCCCGGGGTTGTTTAGTTTGCAACGGAGTGGGGACATATCACCGTTTGCCATGACTGTTTACAAAATTTCTCACAATCAGCTTTGCAATAATCCTATAAGTTCAGACATAGTGGTAGGATCTAAGAATTATAACTCTCTCATCATGACTATGACAGAAAAAAGGGTCTGGCGCATTCATAAAATTCATGTGCACAAGACATCAACTAGGTGGTCGCTCCTCTTTCAGACCTCCTCGCTCCTACATTCTCGCTTCAGTCCCTGCTCTTCCATAAGCCCACCTCTCTCCCTTTCTGGTCAATTGAACGCTCGATCATATGGACCTATATACATCTCCTGTCTCATATTCCCCTTCCCCTAGATGCTTTCAGGCACCCCTCCCTCATGGATCCTCTCTCTAGGTAGCATATCTCACTTACAGTGCTCCAGGATCAGAGTCCCCACGACAGCGTACCAACATCGAGCCTCGAACCCCTCTCCTTTTCAATATTTTTCCTATTCTTCCTCTTTGTTGCAGGTCAGCTAGGCTCTACAGATAGGCAATCAGGCTTCTCCTCTTTTTGGCATGGATCAGTCAAGAGTTACAATTTGGCAAATCAGGCTTCTACTCAGTTATCATAGTCAAGCATACCAATCAACTTAATATTGAGTGAAAATGTTCTGCAAATGTTGCCTTTTAGTTCTTCAATTTGTTCGGATATACTCCAGTTTAGCTTTCACCTCAAAGCCTAAGTGGCGGGAACCTGGAGGATCCTGTTGTAAATCCTTCACTCCTTGCACCACTCGGTGAATAATCTTGTACTACAGGAGAGTAGTCTCCATCTTATCCTTTTTTCGAAATGCAATATAGCAACCGACGATGTCAACAAAAAAAGAAAAAAACCATAAAATACTTTATTAAAAATATCTTTATTTTTCATTACTTATTATACTTAGATAAATAAAAATTACCATATTACTTTATTAAAATATTTTACCAATAAAAAATATCAAAACTTTTCCTTAACCTTGTACATTGACAAATACAACTTTAAATATTGAAATATGTATAATGATCCTACACTCAATAATAATCGCAAAAAAAACAAAAACAAAAAAATTGATATCTTCTTGATGATGATGATGATGATGGTTAACATCCACTGAGACCAAACATTGGTCTATCGGACCTAAAGAAACAAATTATTTATTTTAATTTAAGATTTTGTTCCTATGCTCAAAAAGCTTGGAGAGAAGCCTCCCGAGCTCATTATAATTTTGACATTGTAAAAGGCTAGGAAGGTCAGTATTGTAACAAATATTGTGACACTGAGATATAATGTGGTTGTATGCATGACACTCTAAGAGGAAGTCGTTTTCATCCTCGATGTTCCCATTCTCACATAGATAACAGATCCTTTCCATCCATGGTGTTTTAGGAATTGCCCAATGACCTGTTTCACTATGGAGCTCATGAGAATTCATTATGATCTTTGTTGTATTAATTTTCCTCTTTGAGCTAGTTAAAATAGAGAGATACTTTTGATCTTCTAGGGTGGGTTTGATGACCTCCTTATAATAACTTAATTTTGTTTTAGCTGCTAAATCTTTCTCACACTACATTTTTTCTTTGAACTTAGAAGTAACAATATCTTTAATGTTATTGATGTTTTTCAATGCATCATTCTCGTTGATCTCCCAATAGTTTAACTAGGCCCTTGTGTCTTTATGCCACCCCCGTTTGAGCCTTAGGTGGTTTTGGCTAGAATTTAACGCTAGCTTAGGAAGTCTATGACTGCCTATGTTATTGAGTTTGTGCTTGTACATCAGAAACCTATTCATAGCTAGGCTCTCAATAGGGGAAAGACCTACTTCTATAAGGAGAATAGGATAGGTGTATTACTTTTAATTTCCAAGTTATACGTTATAAAATGCTTTTGGATTTGCTCAATCTTTCTCCACGATTCTCTAGAGATGCTGCAACCCCAAATATCACAGCCATATAAGATAACAGGAGCGACTAAAGTTTCGAAGAGGAACTTATTTTTATCCCACATTACTAGGTTCGTAGTTTTACAATTATTTTCAAGACCAAAATAAAATTTCCACCCCCCATTAATCCTTTTCTCAATGTTATGGTTCCAGTTGAGCTTGTGATGAATATCAATTCTTAGGTACTTGTAAGAATACACTTCCTCCAAGTTATTATTGTCATACATAAAATTAGCTTAAGTGTCATTTTTGGATTTGATAATCATAACTTTTGTTTTATCAATGTTAACAGTCATACCCATGGTAGAGCAAAAATCCTTAAGAAGCCTGAGTTTCTTATCAAGATCAGATGGGCACCTTGCGAAAAGAACAATATCATCAGCATAGAGAAGAAGGATGACGACTATTCCAACTAAGAGTGTGCCATCACATCCTGCTTCCTCTAAATAGCCTTCGAGCTTGTCGATGTAAATGCCAAATAGGGTACGGGAGAGGGGGAAGCGTTGTTTAACTCTGATGTTACACTTAATATCTTTGGACCACCCCTCGTTGCTCTTTAGCTTGGCAATTACCTTCTCGTATGACCTTATAGCAGCAGCTCTCAACTCGAGAGGAACCTTTAGCTCTTCTAATCTATTACAAAGGTTGTATCTAGGAACCGTATCGAAAGCCTTTCTAAAGTCCACAAAGCAGCAAAATAATTTGGATTTATCATTATGACATTCCTCCACAATGGTTGTAAGCGTAGCGAGGTGGTCAGTTCTTGAGTGATGCCTTCTGAAACCTGCTTGGCCTTTAGCCCGCTTACCTTCACTTTCAAGCCATATGCTTAACTTCTTTTCCAAAATACTACCATATAACTTGGCTAAGAGAGAGCTGATCATAATTGTCCAATAATTATAGGGATTATTTGTATCCCCACTTTTAAAAATAGGGATAATGAGGCTCTCAGTCCATGGTTTAGGGAATCCTTGCTTGACTACTTGATTGAAAAGCTTGTGGATGTGGGGGATGAGGACAGGGCCTCCAATTTTTAATATTTCCACCCGGTAACCTTCAATGTCCTTAGCTTTCCCATTAGCCAAGCAATTAACCCCAAAATTAATGTCTTCTAAAGAGAAAACTTCTTTCTTTGTGAGCAGGGTTTCCAAATTATCCATGACATTTGGAGATTCATAAAGCTTTTTAAGGTAGGAATTCCAATCGTGAAGAGCAATTTTATTATTATCTTTAGTCTTCCTAGTTAGAATCTGCCTCCAAAATTTCTTAGAAGCTACTTTAGAGAGGTGTAAGAGATTCTCGTGTCTTTGACTAATGTACTACCTCTTATCTATCCATTAAAATTTGATAACAATTGAATCTATTTTTTTTTAAATAAACATTAATTATCAACCATTTTATCACTATTACTATTTATATATTAAATTTTATAATAATTAATGTTTTTTTACAATTTTATTGTAACTGTAAACCAGAAAGTAACTTTTTAATAGCTTTATTTTTATGACAATTTCCATTTAGAAATATTTGTTAAGTTAAACTCTTAAGCAACTAAATTGTTTTTGATCACCTGTTTTATTTACTTAAACAAATAGCTCAATGTTAAAATCACATAATTAATTAAAACATTAACCTAAACCCTTAAGCAGCTAAATTGTTTTTGATCACAAGTTTATTTATTTAATTAAATAGTTTAAAGTTAAAATCACATTATTAATTAAAAACTTCATTTTCACTATGATAATTGTAAAAAGTTATAATACATTAAAAATTGAGGTGAAAATTTGATTTTTGTTATTTAAATTGTTTTTTTATTGTATATATAGATTCAACAAGGTGAAAAATCTTTAGGGCACTTGGATTGTCCAGGGGTTACCCATCAAACTTGCAATTTCTATAAATTCTTACCAAAAATTAGATTAAAAAACTTGCAAAAACTCTTACCAAAAACAACTCAATCAACCACTCATAAAAACCATCCTGCCATGGGTTTTTTCATTCCGTTAGATTTTAACAATATACTCAAAACAACACAAAAACGCCAATACCCTACATGGGGAAATAAATTTCAATGGAGTTGATACAATGAGAGAGTGAAATTTTCTTTTAAAAGAAAATTGAGGTCCCCAAATTTAAGGCAGACAGGTAACATAACATTGCACTATCACACAACCAAATTATATTATATGCGTAAAAAATAAAAATAGTACACAACTTTCCGCATCATTTTGTGTCCGGTATTCCAATTGAATATATAGTTGATATAATAAGATCCCTAGTTTTAAAAAGACAACTTCATGAGTGTTCTTAATAATGAATTTTAACAAATGTTATCCTCTTGCTCAATTATTACGTATAAATAATTTTATTTATTTACCTGTAACTGATGCATCAGAACAACGAGCAACCATTACACTGTTTTTTTATTATAAAAGCGGGACATATAGTTTTAAAAAAACAACTCGAGGAGTGTTCTTAATAATGACTTATAACAAATGTTATCCTCTTGCCCAATTATCACTTATAAATAAATTGATTTATTTACCTGTAATTGATGCATCAAACGAGACCATTACACTGTACGTCATATGACATATATTTTATATTTTTTAAATGTTTAGAATGAGTTGACCAGATTCCTTCCACCATGATCTCATTTTAGTGGTGATTTAATTCCCCTTGTGAGGACGGTGTGACACTGCTTAATTCTTTCGTTTCACACTATTTGCGCTTACAAACTATGCCTAACCTTCACACTTAATCAAATTTTTGGGGCATTATTTTCAATTATCATTAATCACTCGTCTTTATGTGCAGCGGAAATACATCAATAACAATTGTACACAATGTATATACACATACAAAATGGGAGGTGCAACTCCAACAACAATCGTACACAATGTACATACATATAAAATGCAAGGGAAACTCTAACAACAATCGTATACAATGTATACACATATAAAATGGGAGGGGCAACTCCGAGATAAGCCTACGTAACTTTTAATCAAATTTGACAATTTACAATTTGTGTGCAATCCTGCAAGTTATGCCGGAATGCTTCTTTCTGAGAAGTGTTGGCCCATGGTCTTCGTGCAACCCACGGCCGCCCACACCCAAGGCTTTGACCTTCATTCAAGCTACAACAACCTATGCCCACACTTCTGTTTGGCCAATACTTCCTTGCACTTCCATTCAGGCTATAGTGGCTTGTGCCCACACTTTCGTTCAACCAACAACGCTTTGCCCTACTACCATTCAGGAACCAACAACGCTTTGCCCTACTACCATTCAGGCTATAGCTGCTTGTGCCCGCACCGTTCTGCTGCACTATGGTGTCCCTGCAGAAACCCCAAAGCTCGCCCAACGACTTTTCCAGTCACGTGGCTCGGTTTGCTGAGCCCCACTTTGCTCGCATTTGCTTCATCTTGTTTGGTCTACATTTTGTATGCTCGTCCTCTTTGTTCTCTTTGAACTTGTCAGTTTGATGATGCTCCTCCAACCAATTTTTTCTTTAAGTGTTAGGGGAGGGTCGCCAATACATGTGCGCCCTCCCCGCCACGTCGTTTTTACACGCGGCAACCCACATGGCTCCGGTACGACACCTGTCCACCGTGGAGCTGGCCGTGTGGGCAATCACCTCGAACCTTTAATTACTCCCTTCGCGCCGTTTACATGATTGGTCTGGCCTCATTTCGACGATGTATGGTTTTCCCTTCGTCTTTCTGCTCGGGGCCGATAGTTGGGGAAGCCCCCCGCCGAAGATGGCGCGGCACGGCCCTGTAACCTGCGCGGGTTTTGGTTAGTTGTTGTTTTGGCTGACTGCATAGAATGGTTGACAGGGTTTGTGTTGTTGCGCGCAGAGTTGTTTATTCGTGTGCTGGTAACTGTGTTTGATGGAGTTTCTGGGTTTCTGGCTGGGACAGCGGTTCTGCTTTTCTTGTGCGCCTCCGCTTGGATTTCTTGGTCGTTCTGGAATGCAAGTTGTTTAACATGGAATGCCGGTTGTTTAGCATTTCTCTGGTGGTGGTCTTATTCGGCGATTTTGTTGTTCAGGGAGGAGTCGGTCGCCATTCTACTGAGCTTGAGGTAACATAGCATTTTTAGGCTGTTTTTGTTGTTTTTGTGATCTCTAATGGCTTCTAATGGAGGTGCGGAAAAGGACGTTGCAGGTGTGGAGAAGGTCAGGCGAGCTGTGGGGAGGCCTGTAACCGGTAGGATTTTTAATCCTACCAGCTTTACTCTCTGTGTTTTTCAACACAAGCACTCTAACAGGATATTTTGTGATCTGTTTTGGCATTTTCTGTCTGTTTGTCTGTTTTGGCATTCTGTCTGTCTGTCTGTTTTGGCATTCTGGCATTCTGTTTTGGCATTTTGTTGTTTTGGAAAAAGTTTCAAACACTGCTCTGTTTATATGTTTATTAGTTGTGCAGAAAATTGGCTTCAGCCCTCGAATCTTTTCAAAGAAATATAATCATAATTTCTATGTTTAGCGGCATTTGTCTGTTTATAAATGGTTTTGGAAAAAGATTCAAGCGCTGCTCTGTTTATATGTTTATTAGTCATTCAGAAAATTTGTTTCGGCCCTCTCTTTTCAAAGATTTCTAATCATAATTTCTGTCTTTAGCGGCATTTGTCCTCTGTTTATAAATTGTTTTGGAAAAAGGTTCAAGCGCTACTCTGTTTATAGCTTCGGCCCTCGTAAATTGCTGCGAATCTTTTCAAAGAACTGTAATGGACATTTGTATGGACATTTGTAGGGTTTAGGGTTTTAGGGGTTTGAGGGTTTAGGGTTTTAGGGGTTTGAGGGTTTAGGGTTTTAGGGGTTTAGGGTTGATTCTGCAATTAGCATCTCTCTCCCAGTCGGGTACGACCTTCCTTCTTGCTCTTGGGGGTTAACTGGGTCAAGCGCTACAGTGAATTGGGCGCTCCAGCAAACTTGTTACTGGTAGGATGGGTGAAGTCACTCGAGGTCTTGTTATTGTGCCTGCATATACAGTTTATCTATATATTTTCCACATACTATTTCACTCCTTATTTGTTGGTAAGTCGCCTTGTCACGCTTCTGTTAATGCCATCTTCAAGTCCATGATAGGTTCATAATTGAATTCTCCCTCCTCTTTCATAAGTTGCTTCAACATGAATAGGAGTTTGAAGTGGCCCTTGTAAAGACTTGTTAGGTCCTCTCCTCGCAAGTTATGTCCCGCATCCTCGGCACTACTTTGATTATCCTCAGTGCGATGTAGGTTGTCCAGGATAAACTCCTTGGGAAACAAGTTTCCCTAATCATTAAAGAATGGTGGTAATTCTGCAAACAGATTTCTATGCACTTTTGAAACTTTTCTTCCTAGTTGCTTGGGGAACAGGGATATAAGGAGCACAGAGCTATCGAGAGAGGAGAATGTGTTGATAATAGTGATATATTTGTAGGGTCCCTAAGCCATTATTTTCTTTCCTTTTATCTGCGTTAATGGGCAACACTCAGCTTAGTTGACCTCTGCGTAGGAATTGGACTTATAAACCAAACTCATGCAAATATCCATGCCTGCTTTGGATTGATATGAATTGATTTCAACCGTTATTCATTATTGAAATCTCTTAA
>APFE030588819.1:68260-79833 GCA_000404065.3 Pinus taeda
ATTAAATAGTTAAATACTATTTATGGACAGTTGTGGGCCCAGTCAATATATGGGTGATTTTTGGACATAATTTAAAACTTATTTAAACATAATGTTATTTATTTCTGTTTAAATTTTGGTTTCAAAAGTCTTAATCACTGGTGGTTTGGTGGGACCAGTATTATATCAACTACTGGTCCCTGCACAAGAATAGGAATCTCTCCCCTATAATGCGGCAGAATTATCTTCAATTATCATTAATCACTCATCTTCATGTGCAGCAGAAATAAATAAACAATCGTACGAACAATGTACACATATATTAAATGGAAGGGGAAACTTCAGGATAAGTCTACGCAAACTCTTAATCAAATTATGCAATTTACTTTACAAATTTTATAACTTTACAATTCATGTGCAACCCCTACACGTTCTTCCCCCGAATGTTTCCTACGTCCAGCCTTGGCCCATGGCTTGCGTGCAACCCACAATGGACCACATCTAAGTTTTTGTCTTTCATTCAAGCTACAATGACCTATACCCACACTTATGTTTGGCCAACAATGGCCTACACTTCCGTTCAACCTATAGTCACCTGTGCTAAGAATTTGGTTTACCCAACAACGCTTTCCACTACAGTTTACGCTATAGCCACCTGTTCCCAAATAGTTTTTTCCCACTACGGCCTCCCTACGGAAAGCCCAAAACTCAACCAACAACTTGTCCATTGCCGTGGGCCCCACTGTGCATGTATTCAATGCCTCTTATTTGGTCTACGTTTTGTATGCTCATCCTCTTTGTTTTCTTTGAACTTGTGAGTTTGATGATGCCCCTCCACAACGCCCACACACTTTATATATATGTGTTTCCCATCGTGTTATTTCACCAAGCATCGTGTGTCTTGGCTCCACTTTTGGGTCACCCTCCCCATGCGTCGCCCAACCAACATGTTTTCCATCTGCACATGCTCCCCTTTGTAATTTTTTACATGAGCCAACCTCTAATGCCCACGAGCTACGAGGCATTTCGGTGAGGACCGCGCAATGGAGGAGCGGACGAGGTAAAGGAAACAATGCAACTGCAGATGATAAACACGTGAAGGCACATTGAAAAATGGCTAAGTGTGGAAGAGGACATGGGTCTATAAGGTTAGGCAGTCCCGGGTGGGGGCGCCCAATGTATGGGTGGACGTGCGAAGTTGTTGAATAGTGAGCCAAATGGAAGGTCAGCTCGGCAAGCCGACGTGAAGCAACCATGGCAATGAAAGGTATAAGTGGATGGCGTGGAGGAGTCATTCAATCAAGCAATCAAATGCATAGTCAAGGTGAAAGGTGAAGTGCGTGGGTTTGAAGTCTGAAATGGGCAAAGGTGTAGGCAGATGAGTGCAGGGCCAAAGCACCAAAGCCAAAACAGGTCGTTCGAAAGTGTTCGTGCAGGAGGTCGTTCGAGGGCATTCGTGCAGAAAAGTCATTCAAAGGCGTCATGCAGAAAAGCCATTCGAAGGCGTCATGCAAGAAGTCGTTCGAGGGCGTTCGTGCAAGATCCTTTGAGGGTGTTCAGGCAGGGTCATTCGAGGGCACAGCAGGGTGTTCGGGTGAATAGTCATTTGGGAAGTTGTTCGAGGGCACGGCAGGGCATCCGCCGAAATGACACGAGTTGGTGAATGGCAGTTCGGGTGAAGTCTTGAATGGGTGCACGGTGAACGACTCGCCGATGAAGACTTGGCAAGTTGGGCGTTTGGTGGACAGCGCCTGCCGGTGGATGAGTTGGACGAGTTGAATGACACGCGTTCAGGTGAATGTGCGGAGGAAAACGAGGAGTTGGGTAGAGTCATTTGAGTGACCATGTGAGCGTACCGACAAGCTGGCTAAACGTGTTATGCTGGCAAATGTAAAAATATTCGAAGTGTAAATTTGGGGTTTCCTCAAGATTGAACTTGTATACTGATATATTATTATTATGACTTGACTCATTACAGGGAGTTTCTCCTCCCAGTTATACTATTGTACATTTGTGTTAATGCTGATGAATGTTTAACTATTATGTTATAATGAATGGAAGTAATGATGATATGGTTCGGTGACCGAGTTCACTAGACCGGATTGCAGGCTTGGATAAGGATGACCGATTGTTGTGATGGGTCTATCTAGTTAGACAACATAAACAACTTGAGTCATGGACATCAAGTTGGAGAGATGGAGTATGGCAGTCTTATGTAGGGACATTATGCAGGAGCACTTGTAGAGGTGTCACTTATGGGCATCCAATGAAGAGTGCCAAGATAGAGATGTTGTGCAGGGAGATTTGCTAATGTGACATGGAGATGTTTTACATTTGAGCTTATGGAGATGTTGTGCACTTGGGTACAACAAGGCCATGGACTTGGTTGGATTTGTGAGCAGACTATGGAGCATTCCTACTACATGGAGAGCTGAGGCATCTTGCAAAGACCTTTGGGCCTATTATCACCCCAAGAAACTCTCCTAGGTTGTATCTCAGAGATGCTCGGGAACATTACAAACTCAACTCAATGGAAATGGATGAAAGGAAGGAATGATGCTTGTTCAAGCCAGATAACCACTTCTACTATGATTAACTCCAGATATGCATGAACACCCCCAGACTACAAGGCTTTAGACCACCAATTACTCACAGTTTAAGGAATTAGGTGAACATGGAGAATACTGACCACACCAGCAGATGCACAAGACCATGTGATGGCCGGTTGCAACCAGTAAAAAGGTCTGCAAATCTATTTCCTAATGCACAGACAGGATGACAGCTCTCTAGCATTAAGTTAACAGAAACCTGCATAACACATTCAATGATACATACTAGACTTCAACATAGAGGTAGGATGACAACTCCTCTAATGCAAAACATCTAAAGTACATGAAAACTACATAACAAGCACAACCTAGAACAGAATAGAAGTGGAAAGTGAGCAATTAACAGTAAAAGAAGCTTGTATTAGCTAAAAATGAAGATGAGACACAGCAAGTATCAAAGTAGTCACAGTCTCCAGAAGTTGAACCTTACATCAAAACAACAACCATCAACCCTCATCACATCCATGTTCTGGGTCTATATAGAGTTTCATTACAAAGATATTTTGCTATTCTAGACGTGGAGGGGTCATAATGGACCACCAACCATTTTAACTCTCTGATGGAGTCTCTGTCACGATTTGCTTGCTTTAATGAACCAAATTGATCTTCTCGGACACTCTGTTCTATTTCTCGAGCAGGTGAAGTGTCCTATGGATGAAGTTCCATAACTATTGAATGAATTCAACTGCTCGAGGTTTGTCCTTTCTCTTCTCAGCCATTCTGTTTGTTGAATGTGGTGGTTGAGGAGTAACTGTGTGGAGTACTGAACACTGGTCATCTTCATCCTTTCAGGAGCACAAAACAATCAAGGGTGGCATACTGCATGGCGGGTGGATGATCTGGTCAGGAGAGCAAGATTGGCCATTGGATGGAACAAACGAATGACGGAGATCTCTCAGCGGGAGGTGTCGAGAGGAAACGAAGGCAAAAATGATTATGAGCCATCAAATCTTGCGGATGGACGACGAAGATTGGTTTGCAGGAGATGCCGGGAGATACGAGGGCGAGGTGATCGAAGGCTGTTGGATCTCGGGCGGGTAGATCCAACGACTATCGGGTGGAGAAGATGCATGGGAAGTTAATGCACAGGGAGAGCGGGCTTAAGCAGTAAGCGGTAATGCACACACCGCTTTCAAAGTTAGGCAGTAATCGTACACAGGTGCACGATCACAATCAGTGGGTGACGCATGACAGATGTGATGGGAGGAAAACCATTGTGATCATGAGTTAATGTGCGAGTAACTTATGGGCGTGGGAGGTGCGAATGCCATCTGATCACGGCGGAGATGATTGGATGGTGCGGATTTAATCACACGGGTTTTCAACTGATGTGATAGGGAAAGAAATCGCGAAGGCACATGGTCAGGTGGTGGTGCCATGTGACTTTGGACTTAGCGCTCTAAGGCTTGAGGAAAATAGAGTCGTATGCTAAGTTTGGAGGAAAAACAGAGGCGGCTGGGTGATAGGAAGTAAGCGGGGTGAAGGAGAAAGCGACTAATGCAAGCTTTCTTTAAGCACAAACAACACGGCCAAGCTGTCTTTGACCCTCAGATGCTGAAGTATGTAGCAGAGCTAACACTGGCTCCTTCTGGGAATGAGACCCTCCATGTGAAGTATCAAGAACTGTAGATCAATGCCTTCATACAAAACAAGCTTTAAAACATAGCCTAGTATTCCATTGGGCATGGAGTCTAATTAAGTCTATGCTAAAACCTGTAAAAGAACATGCTTACAATCATTAAGGCTCGAAAGCCTTAAACAACATAAATCTTCAAAAACTGGCCATCTATTGGACCATCAAAAATGTTTCTCTTCCTCTACTGGCCTGTCAGCAGGTTCATCAAAGAGTTGCAAAATTGGATTTATTTGATCATCTACCTCAAAAAGTTTAGGGCACTTAATCTCGTCAGGTAGAGATGGTTTATACTTGTCCCCTCTCTGTATGCTCTCATCCTTGGACATTCTTCATAGGAGCTTTTGTACACCTACTGTATAATAATGTTTGTTGTGTACTTGATTGTGTCATTTGTGGCCTGCACAATTAATATGAATGGTGGACCATGGTATTCTTGTGTGGAGGACAAAAAGACTTCATGCGTTCCTGCATCTTTCTTAGAACAGTCCACATCCAAGGAGGTGTCCCGCATCTGTGCACCCTCTTCCTCTGTGATCTGATAAATTGCCCCTTCAAGATGTGTGGAGGCCCGCTGGGCAGGCTTCAGAATATCAAGACTAAGATTATCAGTATTAGCCTTAGGCATGGAGTTATGACCTGCCTCAGTGCCTAATGGGAAATTATGAGGGCTTGTCTCTTGAACAGACAAAGAAGAACAAGATGATGGGGAATTTACTTCACCCTTTTTAATCACTGGGCTAGGGATATCAGCAAGTTGGCCAATTTGCAGATTTGCATAGCCATTAGAAGATGGGCTGGCTTTAGGCTCTTCAAGGAAAGTGGGACTTGCTGCTAGCTGTTTCTGTTGATCAACTTGTGGTTCTGTAGGGACAACAATCTCACAAGCAGTGCCTCTGGATAATGACTTTTCATAAGCAACCCTGGTTAAGAAAGGGGCACAGCCCTTGTCTTCCATACCATGGACCTCCTCCTCTTCTTCAAATTGCTCTTCCTCCATGACTATGTTATGAAAAAGGGTCTTCACCCTATGGTATTCGTTTGCATCTTTGTTTTCTTGCAAAAACTGCAACTGCTCCTTTGCTCCTCTATATGGATTCGAATTTGGAAGAGCAAAGGTATTGAGAGCTCCTGCTTCTTCAAAGTGTTGCTCGACCTTTAATTTGGAAACTTCAGAGGCCAATAACTCTATCATCCTGGCCATTTTATCGAACTTGAGATCTGAGGATGATGAGGACTCACCCCCCTGTCTTCTCCTTTCAGCATCTCCTTCGAGTCTTTCTGCAGCCGTGATTTTTGATTCTACTTCAAACGCTGCATCTTGCATATCAGCCAAAGAAGCACATATTCTTTATCTTAATAGCAGGCAGAAATGTGAGTCGAAGGCATTGGCATAAGTGATCATAGCAGAAGTAGGGGTAGGCTTCACTTCATATGGTATTCTACTGTACATATGGTTGAATCTAATGTTGAAATCAGACAGCAGCTCACCATCTTCCCCCTGCAAGTTCCCAAATTTAGTATGATAATAGAATAGATCTTTCTTATCCCCCCAATGTTTTAGGAACAAATCATCTAAGGTCTCAATGTCTGCTATAGACCTAGGGGCTAATTCTCTGAACCATTTTCTAGCTTCCCCATCTAGGCTTTGGACAAACACTCTCATCCACACATCAATTTCATTTATATCCAGGTTATCAGCATAGCTATAAAAAGACTCAAGGTTCTCTTCAACTGTTACTCCTTCTCTACCAGTAAACTTAGGCATGTATTTCTGATAATCTCCTGTAGGCATGGCATTTAAAGGAATAGGTAAGACCAAAGGTCCATACCTAGCAGCTATGATTCTTTCCATCTTTGTGGGAGCTTGATGGCCTGCCTGACTGGGGTTAGGTGAAAGGATACTGGCATACTGAGTGGTATGAAGCAATGCAATGGATGATAGAGACAAAGGAATATGATGTTGTCTGGGATGCTTTCTTTGGAATGAGATCCAAAGGGGAACTAAATGAACAAGGAGCTTTATGAATCTCTGAAAGTGATTCTTCACTAGCAATACTAGGCTCTATATCTTCAAACGATAAATTCTCAACTATAACCTTCTCTTGCAGAGATACATAAGATATCTTGGGCTTACTTGATCCTAATGCTCCTTTCTGTGATGTTCTCTTCGACTTGACAATCTTCTCAGGGTCAACTAGTGATTTCTGAGGATTTCTTCGGGTATGCCTCACAAACTGAGCCAGAACTGTAATGTGGAGTTGCCAAAGGTTGGTCTTCCTCTAGTGTAGTTGCCAAATAGATGATTACAACCGGAAATGTGTTCAGACTTTGTCTATCATTAAAATGTGGAACTGTGTCGTTCTCCCAGCGAAGCTGAGCTTCAATCTCCTCTCCCCGGAAACAGCGCGAATTAATGTTATCACCCCAAGAAACTCTTCTAGGTTGTATCTCGGAGATGCTCGGGAATATTACAAACTCAACTCAATGTTGGAAATGGATGAATGGAATGAATGATGTTTGTTGAAGCCAGATAACCACTTCTACTATGCTTAACTCTAGACATGTGTGAACACCCCCAGACTACAAGGCTTTAGACCACCAATTACTCACAGTTTAAGGAATTAGGTGAACATGGAGAACACTGACCACACTAACAGATGCACAATACCATGTGATGGCCGGCTGCAACCAGTAAAAATGTCAGCAAATTTATTTCCTAATGCACAGAGAGGATGACAGCTCTCTGGCATTAAGTTAACAGAAACTTGCATAACACATTCAATGATACATACTAGACTTCAACACTGAGGTAGGATGATAGTTCTTCTAATGCAAAACATCTGGAGTACATGAAAATTGCATAACAGGCACAGCCTAGAATAGAATAGAAGTGGAAAGTGAGAAATTAACAACAAAAGAAGCTTGTATTAGCTAAAAACAAAGATGAGACACTGCAAGTATCAAAGTAGTTACAGTCTCCAGAAGTTGAACCTTACATCAAAACAACAACCATCAAGCCTCATCATATCTATGTTCTGGGTCTATATAGAGTTTCATTACAAAGATATTTTGTTATTCTAGACGTGGAGGGGTCATAATGGACCACCAACCGCTTTAACTCTCTGATGGAGTCTCTGTTACGATCTGCTTGCTTTAATGAATGAAATGGATCTTCTCAGATACTCTGTTATACTTCTCGAGCAGGTGAAGTGTCACGTGGATGAAGTTCCACAAATGTTGAATAAATTCAACTGCTCGAGGTTTTTCCTTTCTCTTCTCGGCCATTCTGTTTGTTGAATGTGGTGGTTGAGGAGTAACTGCGTGAAGTACTGAACACTAGCCATCTTTGTCCTTTAGGGAGCACAGAACAATCAAGGGTGGCATACTGCATGGCGAGTGGAGAGTCTCGTTAGGGGAGCAAGATTGGCCGTTGGATGGAAGAAACATATGACAGAGATCTCTCGGCAGGAGGTGTCGGGAGGAAATAGAGGCACAAATGATTGTGAGCCGTCGGATCTTGCAGATGAACGACGGAGATTGGTTTGCAGGAGATATCAGGAGATATGAGGGTGGGGTGATCGCAGGCCATTAGATCTCGAGTGAGTAGATCCAACAGTTATCGGGTGGAGAAGATGCATGGGAATTTAACACGAGGGGAGAGCAGGCTTAAGCAGTAAGTGGTAATGCTCGTACCGCTTTCAAAGGTCGGGCGGTAATCTTACACAGGTGCGCGATCACAATCAGGGGGTGACGCATGGTAGATGTGACAGGAGGAAAACCACTGTGATCATAAGTTAATGTGTGGGCAACTTATGGGCGTGAGAGGTGCGAATTTCATCCAATCACGGCGGAGATGATCGGTTGGTGCATATTTAATCACACGGGTTTTCAACTGATGTGACAGGGAAAGAATTCGAGAAGGCGCACGGTTAGGTGGTGGTGCCATCTGACTTTGGACTTAGCACTCCGAGGCTTGAGGAAATAGAGGTGTACGCCAAGTTTGGAGGAAAAACAGAGGCAGTTGGGTGACAGGAAGTAAGAAGGGTGAAGGATAAGGTGACTAATGCGAGCTTTGTTTAAGCATAAACAACACGGCCAAGTTGTCTTTGACCCTTAGATGTTGAAGTATGTAGCAGAGCTAACAGGGCCGAGACATGTATGCTTACTGGGATGATGGTTGGAGATGACTCATGGAGCTCATGATGACATGAGGTTGTGACTTTTGGGGACTTCATATTATGGTGGACTTAGAGGATCTGATGCGTTAAGGAGCTGAGGTCAGGGACTTTTATGCAGGCTGGGATGCATACTTTTGAGTACATGTATGGGTGTGCTTGGAAGAGTGACTTGATGTGGAGGATCGATATGAGACACTTTGGAGTGATGGAGTTGCAACGATGATGATGCCTTGGTGGCAACAGTTGGGTAGGGGTTGAGCCGAGACTTAACCACTTTTTACACGTGGATCGATGAGAAAATTTTATACTTGTTTCTATGACAGACTTGAGGGATGGCACATTGCAAATATGATGCTGGTTGCTTCATGAACCTGGATGTGGCACATCGAGAGTCGGGTTTGATGAGAGGATCTCTTCATATTGAGGAGATGGATTTTACACATATGGATGATGATGCTGGATAGATGCGACTGATTTCATGCAGCACATTGATACCGAACATCATGGACAGCATGTTGCAGATGAGATGGAGACTACTTCATGAACCTGGGCATGGCTTACTTATATGGAGATGAATTCTTGATCGAGTTGATGTTGTGATAGGAGTCTGAGAAACAACTGATGATGGCATAAGGATGTGCATTCTCATGGTTCGAGCGTGACAGTGGGACTGATCACCCGACTAGTTCGAGTCATGGGGGCTATAACAGTGTACATAGATGTGTTGGCATTATGTTGGAGTATCATGACAAGTAGTTCACATGATGACGATACATGATGAGGTTGACATGATATTTTATAGTAAGCATGTAGCTTGAGTTGGAGGGACCAGCCTTCCATGGTGGAGCATCATGTGTGGGTTGCAACAAAGGTGGTTGATGATCATGGATTGAGGAGACTTTTTGATGTATGACATACCGGTGGGTTATATGCCTTGTTATGGGTATGTTGGTGAAAGGTGGTTACTAGGATGAGAGATTGTCGAGGACGACAATGACTTCAAGTGGAGGGGAATGTAATGCCCATGAGATGCGAGGCATTTTGGTGAGGACCGCATGATGGAGGAGTGAACGAGCTGGAGGAAATGATGCAGCTACAGATGAGAAACATGCGAAGGCACATTGAAAAATGGCTAAGTGTGGAAGAGGACGGAGGTTTATAAGGTTAGGCAGTCCCAGGTGGGGGTGCCCAATGTATGGGCCAACGTGTGAAATTGCTGAATGGTGGGCTGAAAGGAAGGTCAGCTGGGCAAGCTAACATGACGCAACCATGGCAATGAAAGGTATAAGTGGATGGTGTGGAGGAGTCATTCAATCAAGCAATCAAACGAACAGTCAATGTGAAAGGTGAAGTCTGTGGGTTTGAAGTCTGAAATGGGAAAAGGTGTAAGTGGACGAGTGCAGGGCCGAAGCACCTGAGCCAAAACAACTCATTCAAAGGCATTCGTGTAGGAGGTCATTCCAGGGCATTCGTTCAGAAATTCATTCAAAGGCATTGTGCAGAAAAGGCATTCGAAAGCATCGTGCAGAAAAGTCGTTCGAAGGCGTCACGCAGGAATTCGTTCGAGGATGTTCGTGCAGGATCATTAAAGGGCATTCGACCAGGGTTATTTTAGGTCATTCAAGAGTGTGGCAGGTCATCCGGGCAAATGGTCATTCAGGAAGTCGTTCGAGGGCATGGCAGGGCTTTCGCCCAAACGACACGAGTTGGTGAACAGTGGTTTGGGTGAAATCTTGAATGGGTTCACGGTGAACGATTTGTCGGTGGAGACTTAGTGACTTGACCATTCAGTGGAAAGCGCCCGCCAGTGCATGAGTAGAATGACATGCATTGATCCAAACTTAAACAGGAACGCAAAAAATTGCAGAGATAACCATATACACAAAGATGCAGCGGAAATAATACTTCATTTCATTAATGGAAAATATTGAAATATGCTTACAACCAGAAATGGAAATAAACCAGCTAGGGCGATGGCAATATCTCTGAGAAGAGATGGTGGGGCTAAAATGCTCTGAACTGTGTTCAATGAGGCTAAAGCCTATTATTGTTGAGAAACAATGAAAAACCCTTCCACATTCCAAAACCTAACCTGTAAGATGAAATGCCAATTGTGGGCCCCATTTTTTGGTAAGTGGTAATCACTTCCCGGCGGTCGCGGATTGGTCGTCGTATCTCCGTTTGACGCGCATGATAGCCCGTTGGAAAGATCTCTCCGAGGACTACGACGAAAAAGACGATTTTTAGTCATGATAAATCAATGGCTGTAGATTTCCCAAAAAACGTCGTTTAGGGCCTCAAAACGGCTCTGGAAGTTTAGGACCCGAAAAACTGCTAAAAATAGTAAATTGTGCTATAATTAAGGAAACTGAAAAAAAACTACACAAAGCAATAGAGGGGATCCAAGTCGAATTAGCGGGTGGCCACCAATATCCACCTGGATCATTCCTCCCCCCTTAGGAAGCAATGGTCCCCATTGCGTTGAGTTCCTCCATGAGATGAGGGAACTTTTGCTGAACTTGGTCCCTGGTGAGCCACTTGCCCTGGTGAAGGAGTTGTCCTGCTTTGACAATTCGATACAGTTGGATATTCTACTGGCAAGTGTGCTTGATCTGTGTGTCCATGATCTGATCAGTTGCAGCTTATTCCATGCAAGCTGGATTTAACTCTGTGGGTGTGAGTTGTTCTGCAATGTCGGACGTGTCTAGTAATGGCAGAAAGTATGGCTGAAGGCGATCGACATTGAACACTGGGTGCAGGCCAAGGAATGGGGGAATACTGAGCTCAAATGCATTGTCTCCCACAGCCTTGGTAATGGTGCAAGGGCCATATCGGAGTGGTCTGAGTTTCTGATAGGCTCTGGTAAGGCGTTCCTTTTGCAAATGCAACCAGACTTTGTCACCCACCTGAAACTTGTGTGGCACCCAATGTTGATCATGTCGTTTCTTGTATTTAGCATTAGATTTCTCTAGAATGTCATGGACCTGCTGGCGAATATGTTGGATGTGCTCAATGAAGCTGTTTTCCTTATCTGTTTCAGAATGGACATGAGCAGAATCTACATGAGTAGCTACAAATGGCATGGCCACATCGATGGGACATAGTGGCTGGAATCCCAAGCCCACCTGAAAAGGGTTGTGGCCAGTCAAGCTGTGGAGAGCCCAGTTGTAG
>APFE030588819.1:83283-103463 GCA_000404065.3 Pinus taeda
CTGGAAGATGAAACGCCAAATTGTGGGCCCCGTTTTTGGGTAAGTTGGTACATCAACTTCCCGGGGTCGCGAATTGGTCATCTTATCTCCGTTTGATGCGCATGATAGGCCGTTGGAAAGATCTCTCCGAGGACTACGACGAAAAAGACAATTTTTTGTCACGAAAAATCGTTGGCGGTAGATTTCCCAAAAAATGTCGTTTAGGGCCTCAAAATGGCTCCGGAAGTTTGGGACCCGAAAAACTGCTAAAAATAGTAAATTGTGCTATAATTAAGGAAACTGAAAAAAAAAAAATTGCATGAAGCAATAGAGGGGATCCAAGTCGAATTAGCGGGTGGCCACCAATATCCACCTGGATCATGCATTCGGGTGAATGTGCGGAGGCAAATGAGGAGTTGGGTAGAGTCGTTCGGGTGGCCATGTGGGCGCGCTGACGAGATGGGTGAACACGTTGTGCCGAAAAATGTAAAAATATTCTAAAGTGTAAATTTGGGGTTTCCTCAAGATTGAACTTGTATATTGATATATTATTATTACGGGCAGACTCATTACAGGGAGTTGCCCCACCCGGTTATACTATTGTGCATTTGTGTTAATGTGGATGAATGTTTAACCATTGTGTTATAATGAATGGAAGTACTTGGTAAAGTTGAAAAATAAACTAAGTATAGAAAGTAGGCGTAGTCCACGATCACAGGTATTGGTGAAAAAAGGTGGTCAATGGTGTCGCACCTCCTATAGTGCGACTGGAAGAGTACCGCCAATGTAGGGTTGTGCAACAACCTGTCAAATCATGCGATCACTCTGCCCCGCTGACTTATTCATCCACTACCTAGTTACTCAACTCATCTACCAGGGCGCTCTAATGACTTGTCGTACTTGTGCATTTGCACACTTGTCACATTGGGTGGACATTCGCCCCCTATGGCACACCCGCCACCTTTAACCTAACTTTCCCAATGAAAACACCTTTAACCAAATTCTTTTAACTGAACATTACTACTTGAGTCACCTTTAACCGAACTCCCTCGCCTGAGTCGCCTTTAACCAAATGCCTCCACTCAAATCTCCTTTAACAGAATGCCCTCGTTTGCACGCTAGTCGCACATCATGGGTGTGCCCATACCCGTATTCTCTATTTTTCGACTCCCTTGGGTACTCGCCAACTCAAGGCCCTGATACCTTTTGTTTTTAATAGGAATACAATTTTAAAGATACTACTATGTTAAAATAGATGATCAATTTATTCACATGTAATTATAAACTTGAATATTTTGTTAAGAAAGTTCTTTTCTCTTATGCTAAGTCAACAAAGTTCTATTGTTAAGAATGTTAATTTAAAAATAAACTTTTAATAACCTTGCCCAACATTTTAATCATATTGATATCTATGGTTTATAATGTTGATCCCTTGGATTTAGTAGTATTCTCTTGGGTTTAATAATATTCCCTTAGGTTTTTAGTATTAATCGCTTGGGTTTATTATTATCTCAGGTTTATAATATCAATCCATTGGGTTTAGTAATCTAAGATTTCATATTTCTAGGGTGTAATTTTGTTGATATGGTGTATAATATAAATCCTTGGGTTTAATATAAATCCTCTCGGTTTATCATCACAGTTAACCATGGTCAACCACGGTCCAACACCATATTGTGATTAAGATTTTATCAATATGAAAATCAAGCATGGTCCAACTTCGCATTATGACAAATATTGTTTCAATTTGAAAATCAATCATGCTTAGCCATGGTCAACCATGGCCCAACGTCGCATTCTGACAAATATTTTCTCAATATAAAAATGAACCAGGTCGTGACCATGGCTGAACATGGTCATCCATGTATTTTATCATTTATAATATTTATCTTAGGGTTTATGTACCTTGGATTTATAATATTAATCCCTTTGGTTTAATAATATTCCCTTGGGTTTATAATACCTTGGGTTTTAGAATTGTTGACACTTAGTCATTGGGATTGGGTGAATATTTGTAAATAATGTAAATAGAAAATAATGGAGAATAAGAAAATGAAGAGACACTTGGAGGTGAAGCCCAAGATCCTCTCCCTTCTTGAATATAACCATGAGTAGCCTTAATGAAGAAATGCAATTCATTTTGAGGAGTTACCTCCTTGCCTAACATGGTATGAGATCCAACTCCATTTTTGACATTCCTTTATACCCTTGTAACTCCCTTTTTCCATTTCTTTTTTTGCAGCTTTTCCACGGCCCCCTCCACAGTCCATTCCCATATACAATATATCACTGCCATTCGCTCACCATTTTTGCACGATGTACGTTGCGCGGTTAAAAGCTGCTCATTAAACGATGCCACTCTTTAAACACTGCCCGTCATATACTATCATACGCATAAACCATCAGTCTAAGAAATCCCTACCATTATTCTCTGCCTTCGCCTCTGCGCCCTTTGACTCTTTCTGTGAATTCTGCGAACCGTTTTTTATCTCTTTCTACAGAAGTCAAGATCGATACAGACTCTTTATCCTTCCGAACCCTCCATGCTCTGCCTTCTGTTCTCCCCTCTATGTTCTCTGTGTTGCTAATAACACAAATAACAAAATTTGTAACCCTCTTAGCTCCGACCCCATTCACTTGCTTGGACATTGTACCATTGTGGACGCACTAGACATTGTACCACTATCTATGCACTAGACGATGTACCACTATGGACGCACTGTACTGCTTCTGGATGTTGTAATCCTCATCCACCTCTATCACTATGTATCCCCTCAACAATGACTTACCTCCATCATATGTATCCATGAAAATGTGTTATTACCTCTTGAGCTCAAAGAGCGGTAGCTCACTGTGTTAAATCCTACGCAACCTATCTGCGATGCATGGTGCAACCTTCGAGTAGTGTTGTGTGATGAGCCCCGAATTGGGTAACTTATTGGACTCATTTTGCCTAATTGTCCTTGTTCAATCCTCCAATTTTCATAGATTATGCATGTTTTTTAGTATGTTTATGTTATTTGAACAAATAAGGGTGGTCACTCTACCTAGGAGGCTAATACGTGGTTATTTCAGATTTTTTTTGGACAAATGTGGAGAAAAACCAAGCAATTATGGGCTAGGTGATAGCCAAGCTTGAGGTGAGGATTCGTAGGGGGGTTCTCTCTAACATTAAATGGCCCTTCCTCAGGATCTCCACCCTCAACTCCGAGATCACAGGCCACCAAAACGGATCCTAAAGGCAACCAAGCAGATTTGGGAAGAGTGATTGTTCACTAGCAGTTGGGACAGCCGAGTCCCTTGAATTTAGGAGGCCTGCTAGGCCCCTCGTAATGTATAAATAAGAAGGCCTCGGCCTTCGTAGTTTACTTTTGTAACTATTGTATTTTTTTGCACTATAGTTCTATAACTTTTAGCTCGTTTTCTTGTAGCCACCATGGTATAACTTTCTGGTGATCACTATTTTTTGATAATGACAAGCAGTTCTATTTGGTATCAGCTTTGAGTTCTTTATAGGAGCCGTAGCTCTTAGGGTTGGGACCAACCTGAGAGCCAAGGTCTCCTTTATGTATTGTTATTTCTCCTTTATGTATTTGCAAAATCATTTCTGTTAGCTAGATTAAATTGTGTTGATTAACTAGGTCACTATTGATGGTTAGAAAGGATTTTGATGTTCAGATTAAGTTGGTAGGATATAAACAGGGAAAAAGCTTCAGAAAAATGCCAAAGAGAACCTTTGATTTCACCTCTCCCTCATAGGATGAGGGGCTGTGATCAAAGTGACCTTGTTGTCCCAAACAAAAACACAATTTTTGTTTTGCCACACAATCACTAGTGTACGATTTTCATTTGTAGAAGTTGGTTACATGTTCAGATCTTTGAATGCTTCATTTCATAGTTAATATACATGGTTTCCTTGCAAATAAAGCTTCTGTTCATTCTCTTTACTATTAGCTAGATCAAATTAGGTTAGCATAACTAGGTCTTTGATTTCTTGCAAGTCTTTATTGGTTCAGTTGGAAATATAAATTGCAGAGCACTTGTACCACTTCTTCATCCACCCAAACGTCATCATATCCATCTGTTCCATCCCCTTACTTGGTTTCTTGCCTCACGTTTTTCATTTTGCCCACATATCCCTACCTTTTTGTGCACACATTGCTTCAACCCTCCTTGAACAAATTCAGCCATCTACATCTTTCCTCAACTCCATCCACCAGTCCCTAGACCACCTCAAACCCATATCCTACCAACATACCCACTCCTCCATCTTTCTTCACCCATCCATCTTCCAAAATCCCATTTCTGAACATCCTGTAGAAATTCTAGAACATTTTGTAGAAATTCCAGAACATCTTGTAGAACCCCTGCAGACTTCTTGTAGAAGCTCACAAATGAGGTTTCTTGATAGCCAAACTCTGTGAAACTCTCTGTAAGGGTGTTAGGGACCCCTTAGGCCCTCTATGAACCTTCCCGACCTCTTACAAGAATTTCCTCTCATCGATCCACCTCTGCATAGTCAAGAACAGTGAAAGCCTATGCATGATAATTCTGACAACTTATTCAAAAATACAAAAAGATGTTTTCTTCAGATAGAAATAGTTTAGACACATGTATTTTACCTTCCTAGAAGTAATGGCATCTCTTTCAGTAGCTTTCATCCTCTTTTTCGCATCAGTAGGACTAGCTGGTCAGATTAGGGTTTGCGCTTTCTTTTAGCTTTTCAGTTTCTTTTCGCAAGCAGATTAGCTTCCTTTGAGTTAGCTTCCATCCATGAGTTAACAAGCTTCTTCTCAGAGCTCATAGAAGTTGGCTTGAACCCTTAGTGGTCTTGTGCCAGCGGACCAGGTGACAGCTGCAGTAAGAGCTAGTACTTGTGCATACAGCACCGTCGCTTCCAAGTTTGTTACGAACTATCGGGTTGATAAAAGTAAAGAAGGGAGCCCCAGGAGTTGCAGCATTATTGTTGCAATACTGGAGCCCACCACTCTTTTTGGCCGCGCATTGCGGGGGAAGGCGTCAGAGTATTTGTAATTGCTACTTTTCTTCTATTTTCTACTACAACCTTCTGCTAAGTAGTTTATTTCATTTCCATTCTGCAATTTCATTTCCGCAAAAGTAGAGTAGACATTTCCTACTTTCATAGATTAGCATTTCAACTCCGCAATTTCAATTCTACAAGCATAGATTAGCATTTCAATTTCGCAATTTCAATTCCGCAACCGTAGCTTAGCATTTCATTCCTGCAATTTCATTTCAGCAAAATAGATTAGTCCTTTCCTGTTTTCATTTTAATTCCGCATTCTCATTTTAGCAAGATAGTTAGTTGCAGTTCAATCTATTTTAGTTTTGCGGGTACAAGCAGAAAAAGAAAAAGAAACAAAAAATCTTTCCATTTCATGCCTCGTAGGAACAGAAATAAAACCGGAAAATTCCTACCCAACACCCCCACCACATCACTGAGTCAACCTTCACTCTTCTTTGGTGACAATGAGCCAAAAGAACCTATAGGTGAACCTCTAGAGATATACGAAGATCCTATAATAGAAGAAGAGATAGAGAACATTCCGTCTGAGGCCATGGCTGAAAACAGAAACAGTAGAAGAGAAGATGAGAGAATAGAAGGTGCCTTCCCCATCCAAGAGACCAATAGGGACATGAAAATGAAAAACATAAATCCCTCAGCCTTACCTTACTTCCATGGATTGACTACTGAAGACCCTGATACCTTCCTGTTTGAGTTTTTTTTCCTTTGTCAAACTTATGACTATGCTGAGGACGAGAAAAAGTTGAAACTCTTTCCCTTTACCCTCAAGGATGCAGCATTACGCTGGTTCATGGGGTTACTTGGAAACAGTATCACCACTTGAGTTCAGATGCAACAAGCTTTTAACACCAAATACCTGGACTACTGTAGGTCCAAGGAAACCAAGGGAGAGATCTTTTGGATGACCATGGGAAGTGATGAGTCTTTAGAAGATTACAAGGAAAGGTTCCAACTTAGTTATAAACGGGCCAGGTGCACACTTGACCTGAAATCTCTAAAGCTGGTTCTGCTCCGAGGAGTCCCTGAAGACCTTCTAGATACCCTTCACACGCTAGCTGGAAGGGACATCTACCAACTACCTTATGAGGACATAAAGACTGTGTTTAGAAACCATTCTAGGGCAGCCCAGAAAAGAGGTAGGGGGAATCCACTTTCAACTAGTACCACCTTCTCCAAGCATGAGTTTGCTAATCAGATGGAAGACCTCAAAAGTGAGATGAGACAGACTATTGCCATGCCACTTGATACCTTCCGAATTCAGCAAAGGAAAGAGGAAGTTGAGAGGGCTTTGGCCATTTTTTGTCCCTGATGCACGAGGAAGAACCCTAAGAATGAGGGTCCATTGCACTCAGTAGAGGTATGTTTCATTTGTGAGGAAGACCACCCCAACAACCATTCCCCTACCTTGCCCGGATTTAAAGCCATGTACCTAGGGACTGAGGCGGCTATTGAACCTCTCTACTTCCTCAACCAAAGGAGGCCACATGGGCCCAGACCTTACCAACAAGGGATGCAAGGGACATCCCAAGCTTATTATAACCCCAACCAATCCGTTCATATACCTTCTTGGGGCCCCCCTTCTCATCCTTTATGGTCAGCACCTCCTCCGTGGTCTTATCCATCTCAATACCATACGCAACCTACTTCTCATTTGTTTCACTCACATGCCCAGCCACAACTTCAGTGGAATGCACCTCAACTGGGGTGGACACCCCAATACAACCCTCATCCCGCCATTTTTCCTCCACCACCAGCTCAACCACAACCATTACCTCCTGCTCCTCCAAGACAACCCCAGATGCCTGCTCAACCGAACTCGAACCCCAATAACAGACAGACCCAACAGGTATATACTCAGGAGATAACATGCCCTACCTATGCTTTGGAGATTCAGGAGATCAACCTGCGATCTGGGAAGGTCTTTCCAGAGCGCCAACCTCCTCCCCTAGAGGAGGAGGAAGAGAAACAGGAAAGTGAACCCAAGGCCATTCCACCCTTTCCTGGATGACTATCAGTAACCACACAACACAACCCAGAGGAGACTGAGCTTCTAGGAGAACTCAAGCAGTTGTGTGTGAAAATACCACTTCTCTAGGCCATAAAAGATGTACCGATATACAACAAATTGATTAAGGATAAGTGTTTCAGGCACCCAGGCAGGCGAAAGAGAGATGCCTCAACTATCAATGTCATAGGACAACTGTCCGATCTTATGTTGGGGCAAGTAATATGTCCAAAGTATTTGGACCCTGGGAATCCTATAGTTGATGTTCACATCAATGGCACCATCATCCCCCACACCTTGATTGATCTAGGGGCTTCCATTAATGTGATGACCAGGGACACTATTCTTAAACTCAACCTTCAGAGTTCCTTAAGGAATACCTTGACAGTACTGTTGTTGGCAGACCGCTCCACCGTGACTCCCGAAGGGATTGTGGAAGATGTCCTGGTCTTTGTTGACTCTTGGGAGTACCCTGCGGACTTCTTGGTCCTTCAGCCAAAGGCAAAACTCATCGGATACCACCTCATTTTGGGAAGGCCTTGGCTAGCTACTGCAGATGCTTACATCAGCTGTCGAGCTAGAAGCATTACCATCAAGAATGGGCTATGTCCAAACAGCTGGTCCTATACCCTCCTACCCAACCTCTGGTAGAACATGACTTACCACTCTGGTTGGAAGAAGGAGATGAGGAAGAGGTCTACTCTACAGCATTGTGCACAATGGAGGCCACCAGGGGAGGTCCTCAAACCGAGGATGATTTGATTGAGAACTTAATCCAAATTCCTCCTCCCGGTGCACTGTCCTTAGAAGAGTTAGTGGAAGATACCCAAGCCAGTGCTTTAGTGGACCTCTGTGTGACTGATCCAACCTCTCCCAGAGTTAAGAATGTGGAGTTTGGCCCTGAAAGAACTTTAAAGATCAGCTCCTCTCTCTTTCCCTCTTAGGAAAAAGAGCTATGTAGCCTTTTGAACTGCCGTTTGGAGGCTTTTGACTCGAGCTATAAGGAAATGAAAGGAATCCATCCTTCGGTCTGTACCCATCATATTTACATTGAAGAGGACTGTAAGCCGGTTAGGCAGCCCTAGAGGAGAATGAATCCAGCCCTTAAGGACATCGTTAAAGAAGAATTACAAAAATTGTTGGATGCAGGATTCATCTACCCCATCTCGGACAACGAATGGGTTTCCCCTCTGGTGTTGGTACCTAAGAAAAATGGGAAGTGGAGAATCTATGTAGATTACAGAGAGTTGAACAAAGCCACCAAGAAAGACCACTTCCCTTTACCTTTGATAGATCAAGTGTTGGATGGACTGGGAGGGAAGAAGTTCTTCTCTTTCCTAGATGGGTTCAGCGGGTATAATCAGATCCAAATCAGTGTGGACGACCAAGATAAGACCACCTTCACTTGTCCATGGGGTACATTTGCCTACTGAGTCCTTCCATTTGGGCTATGCAACACCCCTGCCACTTTCTAGAGAACTGTATTGAGCATATTTGCTGAGATGGTTCATGATTCGGTGGAAATCTATATGGATGACTTTACTCCTTACGAGTCTAACTTCCAAGAAGCCTTGTCCAACGTGGGAAAAGTTTTAAACAAGTGCATTGACATGAACCTGTCCCTCAGTCCTGAAAAATGTGAATTCGTGATGACTGAAGGGACTGTGTTAGGTCATACCATTTCTCGTCAAGTATTACAGGTGGATCCTAACAAAATTGCTATCATCAAAAAGGTTCCACCTCCTCATAAGGTAAGAGATGTTCGGAGTTTCCTAGGCTTAGCAGAATATTATAGAAAATTCATTAAAGATTTCAGTAAGCTAGCCTCGCCATTGTTTGGCCTCTTAGGAAAAGATGTTCAGTTTAAATGGACTAACGACTGTCAAGGGGCTATGAATGAGTTGAAAGATAATTTAGTGTCCACCTTGATCTTGAGAGGCCCAAACTGAGCCCTACCTTTCCACATCCACACTGATGCCTCGAACAGAGCCATAGGGGTAGCCTTAGGACAAGTTGAGGAGAAACTTCCATATGCCATATACTTTGTCAGCAAAAACCTATCCAAGGCAGAAATGAACTATACTGTAATCGAGAAAGTGTTCCTAGCCATAGCCCATTCCCTGAACAAGTTCTGACACTACATCACTTGTTATCAAACATTTGTACATACTGATCATGCTGCGATTAGATATTTAATGAATAAGCCTGATGTAAATTCTCGTATCATTAGATGGTTGCTTTTGTTGCAGCAATTTGATTTGACTATCGTCGAAAAACTAAGTAAAGAAAATGTTGCTGCTGACTTCTTGTCTAGATTGGATTTGCCTGCAGGTGAAGAAGGAACAGTGGATGACCAGATGCCAGATGAAAATATGTTCACTATCTCAATACTCTCTCTGTGGTTTGCTAATATAGCAAACTACTTGGTCTCAGCACAGTTCCCTCCGCATCTATCCTCAAAGGAGAAGAGCAGAATTGTGAGGAAGAGTGCCCCATTCACTTGGATCGGGGGAAACCTATTCAAACTTGGCCCAGATCAGATCTTGAGGCGTTGTGTTAGGGAGGAAGAAGTCTTTGACATTTTCCTAACCTGTCATGATGGACCCTGTGGAGGCCACTTTGCAACAAACAGAACTGCCTTCAAAATTCTACAGGCAGGCTATTATTGGCCCACTCTTCATCAAGATGTCAAAAGATACATTAGCCAGTGTGACCAATGTCAGAGGATGGGGAAACCAACTCCTAGGGATGGAATTCCTCTCCAACCTCAAGTGACCTTCGAGCCATTTGAGAAGTGGGGCATGGATTTTGTGGGTCCTATCAACCCTCCTTCAAAGCAAAGGTCTTATATCATTGTGTGCATCGACTACCTGACAAACTGGGCAGAAACAAAAGTAATAAAATCAGTGACAAAAGAAAAGGTGGCTGAGTTTTTAAGAGAAAATATCTTCTACAAGTTTGGCTACCCAAGAGGGTTAGTCACTGATCAAGGAAGCCAGTTCACCTCTAACTTAATTAAAGAATTGCTTTCTCATCACAAGATCAAGCACAGGACTTCCACCCCATATCATCCTCAAGCAAATGGGAAGGTGGAAGTCACTAATGGGTAGGTGGAAGTCACTAACAGAGGAAGGAAGACAGGCCTCACCTCTTGGGAGAACAACAGCAACAGGAGAAGGCCACAAGAACCAAAGATACTACAGAAGAATAGCAGAGAAAGGAAGGAATGCAGGCTGAAATTGAGACACTAAATCGACAGCTACAACAAAAAGAGTTGCAAGCAGGCCTAGAGATACAGTCTCTAAAATAGTAGATATAAGAGAAGGAGGCCCAACTGGCCTGCATGGCCAGTTGGGCAATGGAAGCTCTGCAGTGTAGGCAGCTGGCCAAATCCTACGCCCTCTACCTCAGAGATCAGTGGCTACAATTTCAAATCAACACTTTGACACAGAGAGGTATCACTCAATTCCAAAACCCCCAACAATTCATGGCTTTATGTGACAGCAATTCGTCAGAGGACAAGGCCAAACTATTAGAGTTCTACCTACACAATTTGGCCCTTCCCAACATGACCTCGTGGGACCCCAATGCTGCAGTAGGGGACATGCAACTTATGGCCATGACCTCGTGGCTAAATCATGAAGAAAAAAGGGCAGCATATGTCAGAAATCTCATGGACCAGGAACTACAAGAACCGCTACTAATTAGAGAAGAGCCAGGCGATCCCTCAGCATTAATATCCGCCCACCAACACTTGGAAAACAACTCTCAGGCCCTGCTAGATTACATGGATTGTCAAGCTCAGGCCATAGCACATTTTGAGGACATGGAGTGATTGTTGGGAGATAATTGTGTTCATGTTTTCACCCATAGGTGGAACACATTGTCCCACAACCTAAAAATCAGAGAATACCACATCCCAACTAGAATGAGGGAGGCCTTGGCATGAGTACCTCTCTACAAAAAGTCCATGCAGAATATTCAGGCCAACTGGATAGGCCTCAAGTTAAGTCCACCTTTTCTTTTGGGGCTGCTCGAAGGAGGCACAAAAGAGGAGCACAGGCGGTGGGAAGAAGTGGAAAGGAAGGTCGGATTTCATGATAGTGAAGAAGATATCACCTCAGAGGCCTGGGATGTGAGGGAGGCGATCAAGGCAATCAACGACGAGGAGCTGGACTAGTTGCTCAGAGGATGAGCAACCCATTTAGTAGGGGGTGATCATGAGCCTCGAATTGGGTAACTTATTGGGCTCATTTTGCCTAATTGTCCTTGTTCAATCCTCCATTTTTCATAGATTATGCATGTTTTTTAGTATGTTTATGTTATTTGAATGAATAAGGGTGGTCACTCTACCTAGGATACTAATACGTGGTTATTTCAGGTTTTTTTGTACAAATGTGGAGCAAAACGAAGCAAATATGGGCTAGGTGACAGCCAAGATTGAGGTGAGGATTCGTAGGGGGTTGTATCTGACATTAATTGGCTCTTCCTCGAGATCTCCACCCTCAACTCTGAGCTCACAGGCCACCAAAACGGATCCTAAAGATAGCCAAGCAGATTTGGGAAGAGTGATTGTTCACTAACAGTTGGGACAGCCGAGTCCCTTGAATTTAGGAGGCCTGCTAGGCCCCTCGTAATTTATAAACAAGAAGGCCTCAGCCTTCGTAGTTTACTTTTGGAACTGTTGTATTTTTTTGCACTATAGTGCTGTCATTTTCAGCTCGTTTTCTTGTAGCCACTGTGGTATAACTTTCTGGTGATGACTATTTTTTGATAATGACAAGTAGTTCTATTTGGCATCAGCTCTGAGTTCTTTATAGGAGCCGTAGCACCTTTGATTTCACTTCTCCGTCATAGGATCAGGGGCTGCGATTAAAGTGACCTTGTTGTCCCAAACAAAAACACTATTTTTGCTTTGCCATACAATCACTAGTGTAAGATTTTCATTTGCAGAAGTTGGTTACATGTTTAGATCTTTGAATGCTTGGTTGCATAGTTAATATACATGGTTTCCTTGCAAATAAAGCTTCTGTTCATTCTCTTTACTGTTAGCTAGATCAGATTAGGTTGGCATAACTAGGTCTTTGATTTCTTGTAAGTTTTTATTGGTTCAGTTGGAAATATAAATTGCAGAGCACCTGTACCACTTCCTCATCCACCCAAACTTCACTAGACCCATCTGTTCCATCCCCTTACTTGGTTTCTTGCCTCATGTTTGTCATTTTGCCCACATAATCCTACCTTTTTGTGCACACATTGCTTCAGCCCTCTTTGAACAAATTCAACCATCTACATCTTCCCTCAACTCCATCCACTAGTCCCTAGACCACCTCAAACATCTATCCTACCTCCATATCCACTCCATCTTTCTTCACCCATCCATCCTCCAAAATCCCATTTCTGAACATCCTGTAGAAATTCCAAAACATCTTGTAGAACCCCTGCAGACTTCCTGTAGAAGCTCACAAATGAGGTTTCTTGATAGCCAAACTCTGTGAAACTTTATGGAAGGGTGTAGGGACCCCTTAGGCCCTCTCTAAACCTTCCCAACCTCTTCCAAGCATTTCCTCTTGCTAATCCACCTCTGCACAGTCAAGAAGAGTGAAAGCCTATGCATGATAATTTTGACAACTTATTCAAAAATACAAAAAGATGTTTTCTTCATATAGTAGTTTAGACACATGTATTTTACCTTCCTAGAAGTAATGGAATCTCTTTTAGTAGCTTGCATCCTCTTTTTCACATCATTAAGACTAGCTGGTCAGATTAGGGTTTGCTAGGGTTTGCACTTTCTTTCAGCTTTTCAGTTTCTTTTCCCAAGTAGATTAGCTTCCTTCGAGTTAGCTTCCATCCATCAGTTAACAAGCTTCTTCTCAGAGCTCATAGAAGTTGGCTTGAGCCCCTAGCAGACTTGTGCCAGCTGACCAAGTGACAGCTGCGGCAAGAGCTAGTACTTGTGCATACATCACCGTCGCTTCGAAGTTTGTTACAAACTACCAAGTTGATAAAAGTAAAGAAGGGAGCCCCAAGAGTTGCAGCATTATTGCTGCAATACTGGAGCCCACCATTATGTTCAAAGGGTGGAATAGTGCAATGAGTAGAACCAGCCTATGTGTTAACCAATTTTCAACCGCTAGAATGGTGCCTCCACACAGGACCAAATGGTATGTTGAGTCCTTTTAAAGAATGTGTGTACGTTTCGACTGAGTATTCATATATATATATATATATATAAATTGCACGAGACTCGTTTTTGAAGACTGGTCCATATATATTGCATGAGAGAGGCATTGTGAAACCATTTTTCGATGCCTACTCATTTTTGAAGACCGATATTATATAAATCGTGAATCCATGTTCCATTAAATTTCTTCAAGGGTGAATTTAAGTGGACATATGTTCATTAAAAATGGCGGATTAAAGATCTTAAAGGGTGAATTTAAGTGGACGTAAGGTCATTACAAATGGTGGATAATTAATGTCTCATGAGTGATGTTTTATAATGTTTTATATCCCTTTTCAAAACCATAACGTGTATGAATGTGAATGGTGTATTTTTAAAAGAGCGAGTTGTGTATTTTTTAATGGTGTGAGGGGTATGGTGCCATATATCATAGTTTATATTCGAAGATACATTTGAGAGCTTGTAGTTTTTGAAGATATAATTATATGCCAATTAATTAGTTTCAGAGACACATTAATTTTATTAAAAGTATTTTGGGCCCAGTGTAAATTTTATAATTCATTCACTCATCTCCATTGTGAGAGTAGTTATCTCTAGAAAATAGAACTATCCTCAATGATCACGAAAGATAAAACACTCTCATTTTCAATGACTTTTAGAAAGGAGTTTGTGTAGGAGAAAGAGACAATGAACTTGCAAAGCCTACCTCAGATAAGGAATTCATCATTTTGGAAAACAAGAACATCAAGGCATATTCATTGATTGTAGTATCCATAAATGAAGAGGTGATTCACCATATTTCACCATTTTCAAATGCTTTTGAAGCCTTACATAAGTTGAAGGAACTCTAGGACTCACACTCTGAACTTGAAGTTGTCCAATTGATGATTAAATTATTCAGTCTTGAATTACAAAATGATGATCCTCTTGCTCTAGCATTAGAAGTAAGATATAATATGAATGATGTCAAAGTCACTAATGTTGAACTAGATTTTCGTATAATTGTTTTTGTCAAGGCAATTTATCCCACTTATTCAAATTATCTTGAGTCATTGCAAGCAAGTGGAAACCTCAAAGAGATTACCTTTGACTCCCTTGCGAAGAAATTTGTTTAGAGAGAGAAAGCTCTTGGGAAGAAGACAACTCCTCAGTCTTCTGAAGAAGTTGTGCATCTTGCACATAGAGAGAAGAATCATGCTCAATATTCTTCCATAGGAAGAGATGTTTGAAGAGAAAGACGAAGAATAAATTTTGGAGGCAAGGGGGGCAAACACTATTAAGGAGAAAAATCTGATCTCCATTGCATAAGTTGCAATAGATATGGATTACATGATGCATCCATATGCAAGGTTCCTTGGGAAAAAATTGAGCAGGAAATAAATCAAGCCAAAGGTAAAAAAAATGATAAAGAGAAAGGTAAAGCACTTGAATCCACTCACTATGTTGTGGAACATTGTAATATTGGAGTAACTCAATACTTGTTTAATGCTTCACTCGCTTCTTGGAAAAATGATTGGTTTCTTGATTCAAGAGAAAATTTCCATATGAATTTTAGAAGAGATTTTTTTGAAAGAATTACTGGCAATGTTAATCGAGCAATATACTTTGCAGATAAATCGAAACTGAAGCCATTAGGGCTTGGCACAATTAGGATCAAATTACATGGTTTTCTAGACTTTCTTGGACATAATGTTTTATATCTCCCAAAGCTGAGGAGAAACTTGTTGTCCTTGGTCCACATCCACTAGGAAGGACATTCCATTCATATGTTTGATGGCAAGGTTGAGGTGAGAAAAGCATCATATGACTCAATTTTTATGACGGCGATAGAAGAAGAAATACTTCTAAAGCTGCAAGGTACCTTTGTTCATGCACAAAATTTCTCATACAGTTCTCATTATAATGAAGGTACATTTCCATCAAGTAATTTATGGAATGCTATATTTGGACACTTGAACTATGACAACCTTCACTTGTTGAAGAAAAATGGTGTTAATGGTTTGCCTACAATTGTTAGGAAACTTAAGCAATGTGATATTTGTAATCTAGGAAAGCATAAAAAATAGTCTTTTCATGATTCAAATTCCAGAGCACATAGAAAACTTGAACTCATTCATTCAGATTTATGCGGGCCAATGCTTGTTCCTTCTGAAAATGGAGATAAATATATTATGACATGTATTGATGACTACACCAGAATGTGTCGGGTTTATTTATTGAAGAACAAATTTAATGCTTTTCAAACATTCGAAAACTTTCATACATGGATTCAAAATTATGCACAATTTCATATTTTCTTTATTTGCAATGATAATGAAAAAGAATACACTTCAAATGAATTTGAAAACTATCTTCTCCAACATGGGATCAAACATCAAACAATTGTGCCTTATAATCACTAACAAAATGGAGTAGCTAAAAGAATGAATATGACAATTTTAAATATGGTACACTCCATGATGATTTTCAAAAATGTAAAATTGATGTTTTGGGCTGATGCAAAAATCATTTCAAGAATTTGATAATTGGATTCCACATCTTGAAGGGGGGATTCCTATACTGGATCATTCTGTGGAATATTCTTCTGAAGCACTAGCTCCCCCACATGAAGCTCCAACCATTGATGATACTTTGAGTGATGCGATTGACAGAATTGGAAGACTCAATCTTGATTTAGTCCCAACTCAGTCAACTAAGAAGCCTGGAACATCTCAGAAAGGTCCCCTAAAATGGCTGACAAAAACACTTGAATGTGTTCATACTGATGAGGTTGGAAAGACATGAACAAGAAATTCAACCAAGCAAAATGGAGGTGACTTAGATGATTGTGATTCACCTAATGATAATTATGTTTTTTACGATTATTAAGTGAATTTATCAATATATTTTGAACAACTTCCTTCAAAGAACTCACTTCTCATGATCAATGGAAAGAAGCGATGGAAAAGGAGTATGATGCCTTGATGAAGAATGGAACTTGGAAATTGGTTGATCCTCCATTGGGAACTAAACAAATTGGCTGCAAGTGGGTCTACAAGGAAAATTATAAATTTGATGGCTCCTTTGACAAGCACAAAGGCAGGCTTGTGGCAAAATGTTTTTCATAGAAGGAAGGGTTCGATTATGAGGAGACTTTTACCACCAGACCAAAATGGGCTACCATTCGGACACTCTTTTCCTTAGCACCTCAGAATGGTTGGAAAGTCCATCAAATGGATGTAAAAACTGCTTTCTTAAGTGGAGATTTGAAAGAGAATATTTTTATGTCCTAACTTGAAGGATTTCTTATGAAGGGAAATGAACATAAAGTATGCGAACTTGTGAAATCCTTTTATGGCCTCAAGCAAGCACCATGAGCCTTGTATGAGAAGTTAATTGAACATCTCCTGAAACTCAACTTCAAACATTATGATCTTGATGATGCAACTTTGTTTGTCAAGAAAATTGGCAAAAAAGTTGTATATCTTGTGGTATATGTAGATGATATTTTGTGTCATGGAATAATGAGAGCTACATTGCATCCATTAAGAAGGAATTGAAGAAAGGTTTTCAAATGACTGATTTGGGGTATGTTCATTAAAATCTTCGTATTGAAGTAACTCAACATCTGAAGTCCATATTCCTTTCTCAAAAGAAGTACATTGGATATCTATTGAACAGGTTTGGTATGGTTGAATGCAATCCTCTAACTACTCCAATGGAGCAAAACTTAAAGCTCACATCCATTGAAAGAAAATAATTTGAGGATGCAACAAAGTATAGACACCTTGTAGGAAGTCTCAACTACCTGACTACTACTAGACCAAACATTTATTTTTTTGTTGGAATCCTCTCTAGGTTTATGCAAAACCCTTGTGAGGGCCATTGGTCTACTACAAAACGAGTTCTAAAGTACTTCAAGGGAACCCAAGACTTTGGACTCAAGTATACACAAGTGGGCGACTTCAGCTCTATTGGATACTCTGATTAAAACTCCGATGGAGACAAACAAACTTGGGTATCTACTTTAGGTTATTCTACGAGTCTTGGATTGAGAGATGTCTCCTGGAGATCATGCAAAAAATTAGTTAGAGCAGATTCCACAACAGAAGCAGAATATGTGGAACTACTGAGGCAACAAAATAAATTGTGTGGTTCAGGAAAATTTTGGAAGATTTGCGGGCAAAACAAGTACATTCAATTCCACTCATGATTGGCAATGCCTCTACATTAAATTTGGCCAAGAACCCAAAGTTCCATGATCGAATGGAGCACGTCAATACAAAATACAATCTGATTTGACATCATGTTGAGGCCAAGACAATCCATCTACACCATTGTTCCACTACTGAGAAAATTGCAGATATCTTCACCAAAGCACATAGAAGAGAAAATTTCTAAAGATTCAGAATGATGGTTGGAATCACGAACATCCCTTCATATTAAGGGGGGGAATGTTGACACCTAATCATTAGGATTGGGAGAACATTTGTAAAGAATGCAAATAGTAAATAATGGAGAATAAGAAAATGAAGAGGCACTGGGAGGTGAAGCACAAGTGTCTCTCCTTGCTTATATATAACCATGACTAGCCTTAACGTAAAAATGCATTTCATTTAGAGGAGTTACCACCTAGCGTGATAAGAATTAATCACATTGTCAACCATGGTCAAATGTCACATTATGAAAAATATTTCTTCAATATGAAAATAAGCCATGGTCAACCATTATCAACCATCATCAACCATGGTCAATCATGATCAAGTATGGTCCAATGTCACATTGTGCAAAGATTGTCTCAATATGAAAATCAACTGTGGTTTACCATGACCATATTTTGTCTAATGTCACATTGTGAAAAAGATTGTCTTAATATGAAAGTCAACCATGGTAAAACATGTTCAACCATGTTTATTTTATGGTTTATAGTATTTATATTAGGGTGTATATACCTGGGGTATATAATATTAATCCATTGGACTTAATATTATTCCCATGGGTTTGTAATATATTCATGTAAGGGTTCATATTCCTAGGGTTTGATATTATTCATAGAGTTTATAATATAATCCTTGGGTTTATAATCATGATCAACCATGGTCCAACATCATATTGTGACAAATATTTTCTTAATATGAAAATGAATGTTGGTGCAATGTCGCATTGTGACAAAGATTGTCTCGATATGAAAATAAATCATGCTCAACCATTGTCCAACATCGCAATGTGAAAAATATTGTCTCAATATGACAATGAACCATGGTCTACCATGGTCAACCATGTTTATTTTAGGTTGTTTTTTAATTTTCCAAGAGTTTATATGCCTTGGGTTTATAATATTAATCCATTCGGTTTAATATTATTCCCTCGAGTTTATAATACATTAGGGATTGAGAATTAATCTCTTAGGTTTATAATATCAATCCCTTGGGTTTGTTAATCTAAGGGTTCATATTCCTAGGATATAATATTATTCATAAGCTTTATAATTTTAATAGTAGGGTTTACTAAAAATCTCTTCGGTTTATAATCATGCTCAACTATGGTCAACCATGGTCCAATGTCACATTGTGCTAAAGATTGTCTCAATATGAAAATCAACCATGGTCAACTATGGTCCAACGTCGCATTGTGACAAATATTGTCTAGATATGAAAATCAACCATGGTAAACCATGGCCAACCATGTTTATTTTAGGGTTTATAGTACTTAGGGTTTATATACCTAAGATTTATAATATTAATCCCTTGTGTTTATATTCCCCTGGGTTTATAATATTAATCTGTTGGGTTTATTAATCTAAGGGATAATATTCCTAGAGTGTAATATTATTCATAGATTTTATAATTCTAATCCTGGAGTTTAATATAAATCCCTTAGGTTTATAATCATGGTCAACCATGGTCCAATGTCACAATGTGACTAATATTTTCTCAATATGAAAATAAACCACGGTCCAATGTCACATTTTGGTAAAGCCTGTCTCAAAATGAAAATCAATCATGCTCAACCATGGTCAACTATGGTCTAGCTTCACATTGTGACACATATTTTCTCAATATGAAAATGAACCATTGTCAACCACAGTTAACCATGTTTATTTTATGGTTTATACTATTTTCTTAAGGTTTATATACCTTGGGATTATAATATTTATCCCTTGGGTTTATAATACCTTAGGGTTTTGGAATTAATCCCTTGAGTTTATTATTCCCTTGGGTCTAACCCGAGCTAGGTAAGTCTATAATACCTTGGGGTTTTAGAATTAATCCCTTGAGTTTATTATTCCCCTGGTTCTAACCCGATCCAGGTAAGTCTCTAGTAGCTAGGAAGGTCGTTCTAAAGCCCCTAAGTTGTTAGTCCTTAGGTAATAGCTTAATAATATTGAGCTTTCTTACTTGTTAGCCCGTGACATTAATAACGAAGTAACTTCTTTATGGCATTGCATTGGGTTTATGATGCCTAGTAAGTCTTTTCCATCCATAAAGATGGAAAACTCTGGATTCTGACTAATGGAAAATAGAACCTCATAATTTGGACCCTTTCCGACCAATGCATAACCTTTGCTTACCAATGAATCCTTACCTTTCTCAATTTGTTGGGAGCCTACATTAAAGAAGCGCTTTAAATTACCTATATAAAGAAGGGACTTCTACTTTTCTTCCCCTCAATTGCATAGCTTAGGCCCCTTGGGTTTATTAGTCTAAGGGTTCATATTCCGAAGGTATAATATTATTCATAGGGTTTATAATATTCATCCTAGGGTTTAATATAAATACCTTGGGCTTATTCCCTTGTCCCACAAACAAGGGGGTCTCATACACTAATTTGGTGCCTCACTTGGCTGTGACCTTAAAATTGGAAATAATAATAATAATAATAATGTCAATCCCTTGGGTTTATTAATGTAAGGGTTCATATTCCTAGGTTTAATATTATTCATAGGGTTTATAATATTAATCCTTGGGTTTAACATAAATCCCTTG